>CM042894.1:36801447-36963947 GCA_023653625.1 Triadica sebifera | reverse complement strand
TTGAGGAAGGTAAGAGAGTTGGTGAGGTTGACCCAAAACTTGAGTTTATAGTGGTTTTTATGTCCATTTTTCTAGTTTTAAGGGCTAAGGGTGATGTTTTTGTGTCGATAGGAGCTAGAGGCTATGGTGTGGATCACTAAAGGGCTAGGAAATCTTGAAGAGCTTGAAGTGGTTAGGCTCTATTTTTAAAGGTTAGTACACATATGCATATTAATTCCCTTAATCTTGTATGGTGCCATGTTTTATGCCTGAAGATAACTTAAAAACATCATAAATGGTATGATTGTGCTTATGGTTATGTATATGCATGAAGGTAATATGATATAAGTGTTAGAAATGACATGAAAATGAGTTAGGGAGTTATTGATGTTCAAGAGGCATTTTGGCATAATTTATGTTTAAACTAGGTTTAAATGTTGTTAGACGCATGTTGTTATTATGAAATGTTATTGAATGTTTATAGGAGTGATTGACATTAGTCAATCTTAGAGACCCTTGCATGATGTTTTGGTGATGCTCTATTTTATCTTAAGTTTTTGCTCTGAAAACTAAAAAATTGATGCCTGTGACATGTTAGTGATGCTTGTGAAAAATGCATATAAACATGTTTGATGCCCATTTCAAAGGAGTACGCTTGCGAAACATCAAACCTAGAAAATACCCAAAAAAGGCAGAAGCTTTCATGCCTTGCATCATGCTTAGGGAAATCATGAATGCATAGGTTTCTACTCGTGAACAAATAGTCAAAGCCGTAAACATTGATACCCAGATTTCCTTAGATTTTCAAGGTTTCATCCACAATCATGAATGTTTGGTTTCACAGCCATGAAGTATATTCCACAGCCATGAATAATATATATTTTATAAGCAGTAGCTTTTACATGAATAGTAATTGTTTGGTTCACGGGTGAGGGTACACATGAATGGCCCTTTATGGCTATGAACATATAGTTCACACCTGTGAATCCTATTAGTTTAACATCTGCAATTTTTATTTTTGATATTATATGATGGGTGAATAAATCACATGTTATTAGTTGTATGCAAGCGTGATTAATCACATATGGGTGATGGTAATGAGGTAAATGTGGGTGTTAATGTTTTGAGCATCTTTATATATGATAATGGTATTAAAATAAAATTGAGATAAACGATAAGGAATATGTTTAAATGCCTGGTTCTTTAATCTACGACTTTACATAGGATAACTGACATGCCATTAAGGGGGTTATGGTACTATAGTATTTATTTGATAACAAGGTAGCTGAAGCTCATGTTAGAGCGCCCTTGTTTTTCCATTCCATACGATTATAAGGACAAGATGGTCGAAGCTTAGGTAAGAGTTCTTTTGTTCCTATTTATAATCAGTCAAGATGGTTGAAGCTCGAGTAAAATCAACCCCGACTTGAGGAGCTTAGATGAGCACTTTTACAATTAATGGGAAAGGTAGTTGAAGCTCAAGTAAAAGCACACTTGTTCTATAATAGGTATCTGGAGAGTCCGACTTAGAGTTTTGGGCAAGGAAATGAACTTAAAGGAAACAGTAATTGGATAATGGTAAGTTATGAGCAAAACAAAGTGAAGTAAAGGAACAGGTAAGGACACAATGAGAGGTTACATGCAATATTATGCATAAGTATAACTTGTTATCAAACATGAGATATAATATGTGTATAGTAGGTATGTTGTTTGTATTACCATGGATTAGGATAGTTATTTATGAACATAATAGCATAACATGAAATGGAATAGTAATGCCATAACTTGTTTGAATGTATGGTTGATTTTTTATGGTTATATGTACCATTAAGATTTCACTAGCTTAGCGTGTGTAACGTTACACCTTATGCAGTTCAACCTATCCTTGTATCAAAGAATCACACATAGCATACTGGAAAGGTAAAATAGCCTGTTAACAATGGTAGTAAATTTTTTAAGACCATATACTTCCTGTTCGAGTTTTTCATGGGGTACTTCTACTTGAGATGACTGTGATGCATGTGCTAGAGCTCTAGCTGCTAGTGCTGGTTGATCTCTATGTAAATGAGGTGATGCCTCATGAGAATGCATTTCAGCTGCCCTCTCCCTCCTTGGTGAATAATGTCTTATGATGTCCCTAAAATATATATAAAATTATGTCTCTACATAATGTTCAACATATATGATGCACATGTTATCATACTCTTATGCATATGCATGTTCCCAAGGACCCTATCCCTGCTCTGATACCAAAAATGTAACGTCACACCTTATGCAATTAAGTTCAACCTATCCCTATATCAAAGAATGACACATAGCATACTGGAAAGGTAAAATACCCTGTTAACAATGGTAGTAAATTTTTTTTCATATCCTGTAATATCATTCAATGACTTTCCAAGTCAACTTTGAGGCTTTCGCCGCAATACGATATATCACATATATTAAAACATAAACTTTGCACATAAGTATTTACGAGTTGCTTTAATTTATACATTTTTAAAACCCATTCCAAACTGACTATACATATTGAACCACGTAAAAACAAAATGCAGATGACATATTTTCATGCTCGAGTGGTATGCAAGGAGATAGTGATGAGGCTTCGCCAGAGACCTGTGCTCCATGTCTTCTATACGCTACTCAAAATGAGCTATCACTTTTCTTTACCTGAAATATGATGCAAATTAATGAGTTGCGGCTCAGTGAGAATAACCATTAAATGACCTATAAAATACCAAACAACTTATAATAATAAATAAAAAATCCAATAAATACCATGTATTCCATTCCATTCATCAGTATCATATAAAAATCAATATAGTTGAAACATATAATAATTACACTTTACGTATGTAAATGCGTTACCTATTCCATTTTGTTGTGACCAAGTTAAACAGACATTGCCCTGGGTTTCCATGTGAAAATTTGCATTTGCTAGCTTGGTTGATCATTTGTTTCATTTGCACATTTGTTGGGCCATAGGACTCTTCTTTTGCTTTACAATATCGATTTAATAGTCACAATGACTTTTAAGTCCTTGTGCATATGCACTTGTACTTAAGCATTCATCAACCATTGCATCTTATCACATATAACATACATATACTGCATACATGCCTCATATGCCATGCATATACCTCGCATATACTATACATATACCATGTATATATATCACATTTGTCAAACATATACCTTAAATATATCACAAGTATCCCACTTATGTGTACCACAATGTCACAAATTATCCATCATCATATTATCAGGGGCAAATCATGACAATCATATGAATCACATAGCAAGCAACATTCATATGTACTAAAGAATTCAATTGATAATTAGACTCACCTTTTTCCTTTGATTCGGACCCCTAACTTATTGTCTATCCACTCCTTGTGGGTCTCCAATATGTTGCAAGCCTAATATGAAAACATAATCGATTAACTCATGATTAGGGAGACTTAATGTGGCTTGAACATATTAATATGCATTGTTCATATCAATAGTTAAGATTTTTCCAATAAGGCAGCGTGACCTTATAGGACTGTTTAGCCTATAACTTTTTCTATAATTCACCAATTAATCCGATTCTTATTCCTAATTAAAAATAAAATATAATAATATAACATATTAAAATTTTAGACCAATTGGATCATTGTAAAATATTTGGTGTAATTTCTAAATGTGTTTTATTTTCTACCTTTAGCCAGTTTCAGGGTACGCAATTTGGTTCATCATAACTTATATTATATAAGTACTATTTTAATGAAAATTCACAAAAACTTATATGGGTGCAAGAGGAACATTTTTCATGTTTACAACCTTTATCAATTATGTCTCTAAGGTCTTCAAATTATAACAAACATTTCACTGGTCCATAATAGAATTGGATTCCTTACTAGTATGATTTCCAAATGCCATAACTTCGTCTATAAACAACATATCAAGCTGAACATAGTACCAAAAGTTATCTAAGACATATACCTATAACTTTCATTTTTTGATAATTTACAAAATCTAGCTCTAACAAGCAGAAATTAGCCACACAATTTGCTGGATCTGCCTAGGGCACTCAGTAGGTAGGTCAAACCATGCAACAGTCATGGTTCCATTCACCATAACTCAAACTTTACAAAACATATGAACCTAATATTTTTTATAATGATACATAACACATATATCTACAACTTTTATGTTTTGTGATACTTCAAATATTGGCTTTAGCATTATCAAAACTAACAAACACAATAGCTAACTTACTTAGGGTTCACATCCGAACTAGTTTCAATATAGAGAGGATATCGCATTATATACACCACAAATTACAAAAATGTTTACATATCCATAAATATAAGACATAAAGGAACAACCTTTGTGTTTTAATCTTTTTCAGATTCGATCTCTAAGATCAGAAAAACTATGGCACAAAATACTGCCTATTAATGAACCCTAAACACCATAATCAAGCTATACACAAAAATAAATGTTTACTCACCTATAATCACTCTTGGCTAATCTTGTTGCTGAAATTTTTGGAGTGAAAGAAGGAAGAAATGGTGGCTGGAACTTGAAAAGAAATGGAAGGAATGAAGCAAAGAAGAAGAAAAAGATGAGGAAAGGAAATGAATATGGTGGCAACCTAATAAGTTAAAAGGCACCACCATTTCCTTTATTTCACCCGTCCACTTTTTCTTTTCTTTTTTTTTCTCTTTTTTTTGACTTTTATTTTTATTTTTATTTTTTTCTAATTATTCTTATTATTATTACACAATTCAACACAATATACAATTTAATCTTAATCTATTCATTTTGCATACTTTAATTTGGTCACCTTATTTCATTTATTTTTAATAATTTTTTTCCTCATTTAGATTATGAATACACATGTGCGTCTTTATACAATTGCAATGTATTAGGACACGTAGCTAGTGCGTGTCATGGACTTGTTCCTACGAAAATATATATGAAATGCACGTGTTCAATTGGATTATATGTTCAAATGAAATGCATGTGAATACACATGTAGGGAAGGTCAAGGATGTTACAGCGTGTCAGCTTCCTGCATGCAGGTTTGGAGCCTAGAGAATCGTAGGAGTTGACCCATGAGAAGAAGTGCCCATATCGAGAGTTGGTTTCATGTCATTTTTTATTCTTTTATACATGGCATGGGTTTGGGATATGACTTTTGTATAAGCCTTTTTCTTTACCAAAGAACATGTAATCACTTTTCACGTTGTATTTTGTAAACAATGGGCTGATTTAGTCGAAGTATGGCTTTTTCAATATTAAAGTGATCCTTTGAGATCAAGGTTTTTGCATGTTGTATGATTTTAATGTAAAGAATTAATTTAGTAATATGATTTGAGATGAAGTTCTACAGAGAAAGAAAAATGTTTTATATTTCACAGGTTTTCCACAACAGTATCAGGCAGCATCCGCCCTTTTAGTTGGGGTTAAATCATGATTAGGTAGGTGGGTGTTACATTTTGGTATCGAAGCTTTGTTGTAGGCATTTTTAGACCTTAGTTGGGTAAAGGGGTTTGTCATGCATGCATAGTACATCTTATTTGACTACGACATAGGTTACTTCTTTATTGACTTGTAAATCTATAGTAAAGGTTTATGGAGACGGAGGCATATGATGTTGCTGGGAGAAATAGTTCTTCGGACACTAGGGGTCAAGACCATCCCAATGTTGTAAGTGTATAAGGTCCAAATGTTGTTCTTATCCTTTCACAACAAATGATGGCCAATTTAGTGGTTGAAGCTTAGGATCCGTTGATGCATAACCAAGTAGCTCATGCAATACCATAGGCAGTTTCATCTCCACTACCATCACCATAAGAGAGATCTAGGGTTCAAATTGATATGCTCCTTAAGTATAGGGCTACTAGTTTTCATGGCAAAGGTGAGGAAGACCCTACTGTAGCCAGGTAATACTTAGAAAAGATCAATAGGGTCTTTGTTGAGTTGGAATGTGTCAATGAGCATAAGGCCAAGTACATTATTTCTTATCTATAGGAAGATACTTATAACTAGTGGAAGACAGCTTTGTTGATGCTGAACCTTGAGGGGTATTTTCGTCATTTTGATCCTAACGAATAAAATAGCAATAATGTATTTAACATACTTGTTTTTTAAGTCTATTGAACAAGGTATGGAATATGATAGCAAGAATGGAGAATGGAAGATTAATCTTAAAAAGATAAATTTGAAGAAATAGCATGTTCACGCCCGTGACCTCATGTGTCATGCTCGTGATGAAGCTTAGCGCCAACAAACCAACATTTAAAGTTCATGGCCATGAAGAAAGATGGCAACCGTGAATGAACATTTCAGTCACGCCCGTGAAGAAATGTTACACCCGTGAAAAGACATGACAAATTCTTCCAGAGAGCTTCACGACCAAAGTCACCACTTGGATCACGGCTTGGAAGGTTGTCACGCCCATGAAGATAAAATGCCACACCCATGAACAAACATTTCAAAACCTTCCAGAATGGTTCACAACTAAGGTCACTACTCAAGTCACGGCTTGGAAGAACAGTCACGACCGTGAAAACATGAAAGAGAAACATGTCAGACGTGACTATTAGGGTTGGTGCAATGGCTAGTTTCATATTAAATGCATTCTAACGGCTATAATTTGCTATGGAAGCATAAATGAAAGTCATTTATGCATCCAAAATAAGCAAGGGAATAAAGGAGAACAAGAGAACAAGAGAATAGCAAATATTTTGAATCAAATCTTGTTGTAAGCCATTTTTGTGCATTTAATATTTTCAAAACAAATATTTATTCTCTGTGAAAATCTTTTTTCTCATCATTTATTCAGCAATACAGATTTGTAAGTGTTTATCTCTGTAATCATCTAATGAAGTGAGTTTTGGGTATTTTGGGGTTAATAGCAGAACACTTGTAAGGGTTAGTTGTGTGAGCCTGTAAAACACAAGGTAAAGCTTATTTGTGTGAGCCTGTAAAACACAAGGAATTGGTTATTGTGTGAGCCATCAAAACACAAGGGATTTTTGGAAGGTGTGAGCCATTGTTAGAAACACCATAGTTGGGAGTGAGCTTGTCAAACTCCACTGTAACACTTAGTGTGTTAGTGAAACTCCCAATTGAGATTGGGGAGAGGAGTAGGGTTTGTTAACACCCGAACCTCTATAAATATCCTTGTGTCATATTTTTTCTATCCCTACTAAACTTAACTTTTATTTCCGCACTTAAGAGTTAAATTTTTTAATATCCAATTCAACCCCTTTTATTGGTTCAATATCTGGGCAACAATTGGTATCAGAGCTCTCTCTAGGTTTGAAGCCTAAACAACGCTAGTAAAGATCAAGATATGGCCAATGAAGGATTCCAAAGTCTCTAGCCTTACTTTGATGGAGCAAATTATGCTCATTGGAAGTTTTGGATGGAGACATATCTGGATAATGAAGGAATTAAACTATGGGATAATGTTCGAAAAGAATGGACACCACCAATCATAAGAGGAGCTGATGGTGAAGAAGAACTCTTATCAAGAGATGATTGGACAGAGCCTCAAAGAAGAGCAAACTTCAAAAACAAGAAGCCAATGACAATTCTCTCAATCTCATTATCCATTGAACAATGTGGAAGAATACAACACTACCCAACAGCCTACAACATGTGGAAAACATTAGAAAACTATCATGAAGGAACTAAGAAGTTAAATCCAAGAAGATTCAACTTCTTACTTAAGAATATAAGCTCTTCAAGATGAAATCCAATGAGTCAATCACTGACATGACCAACCGTCTTCTAGCTATCATAAATGGAATGAGAAAACTTGGGAAGCATCTAAGCTTGGAAGATGTAAATAACAAAATCCTGAGAAGTCTTCCTCTCAAAGATTACTATTCAAGAGTTGCCAGTATAGAAGAAGCAAATGAAGACATGAGCATCATGAATACTAATGTGCTTATTGGCAAACTTTTTACACATGAAATGGTAGTGAAGAGAGATAGAGAGCTTGAAGCAGAGCCAGAAAAAAGAAAGCCTCTAGCACTAAAAGCCTATACTTCAAAATCTCAAGAAGAAGTTGAAGATGATGAAGAAATGAGTGATGATGAGAATGAGGACATTGTTATGCTCTCAAGAAGGTTGAAAAGAATCATTGAAAAGAAAATGAGCAACTCTAGAAAATTCAGGCAAAGAAACCTCAAATAGATTTCTAATGATGCACAAACAAGTAAAGAAGAGGTAAAGTGCTATGAATGTGGAAAGAAAGGGCATATTAAACAATAATGTCCTAGGCTCAAGAAACATAAAAGTAAATACCAAATAGACAATGGGGAGAAAGGTCACAAAGCCATATGGGATGACGAAAGCTCTTAAACTAAGAAAGATGACAAAGAAAGCGAAGAGGTCAACCTATGCTTCATGCCTATAGAGGATGATGTCTCGGATAAGCTAAGATCACTACACTCATACTCTTTCAATAATGATAGTAGTGATAATGATAGTAATAGTGATGATGATGATGATTATGATGAACAAAGCCTAATAGAAGAATTGAATCTAGAACTAGAGAAATATAGGAGTAAATTCAATACTTATAAGAATAACATTTCTAATTTAAAAAACAAAATGGATGTTTTAGAAAGGAGAACTTTAAGCTTAAATCATCTAATGAATCTCTTCAAAAGTCATTAGATGAATATTGTTCAAGACCCTCAACTAAATCCTTGCTTAAAGAGAATAATACTTTAAAAAATGAAGTTGAGGAACTTAGAAACTCCATTTCAAATTTCACAAAGGAAAAGAGAGCTTAGATACTCTCATTGTGTCTCAAAGACCACCTTTAATTAGACACGGTCTAGGATTTAAGGACACATCATCATCTTCTCACAAAACTATTTTTGTAAAGTCAAGTGAACCTCACGTCTCCAAACTTGCTGGAACAACACCAAGGAATAAGTACACTAAACCTTCTATGCATAAAAGGAATAATCAAGGATTGATAAGCCTAAGAAAGAAACCTCAAAAGACTAATCATGCCTTTATGTATAAGAAGCATGCATCTAGAAAAGCACCAATTAATCATGATAGTGCATTCCATTGTTCTCAAACTCAGTCTAATAGAATTATGGCATTCAAATACATTGTAAGCCCAAAAAGAAATTTGAGACCTAAACAGTGTAATTATTGTATGAAAATTGGTCACATAAATAAACATTGCTGGATAAGGAAGGCTCATTGGGATCCTTCATGTGCTAACCCCCAAGGACCCAAGCTCATTTGGGTACCTAAAAATCATACTTGAATTGTGATTCTATAGATATGCCTCAAGTCCACAATAAACAAAAATACTTTCCTACTAGACAGTGCATGCTCGAGGCATATGACAGGAGACAAAGAACTCTTCAATGAAATATGTTAACCTTGAGGGGTATTTTCGTCATTTTTATGACAATAAATAATATAGCAATATTGTATTTAACATACTTGTTTTTGTAATTATATTTTATAGGTCATCAATTAAAATAGCAAGAATGGAGAATTGGAAGAATAATCCTTGAGAAACAAAAAGCAAGAAGTAGCATGTTCACTGCCGTGGCTCTAGGAGTCACCCGCGTGAAGAAAGCTAACCGTTACCAAAACCAACATTTGATGTTCACGACCATGAAGGAAAACCAAACCGTGAAGTAAGCATTTCCGTCACCCCCGTGAAGAGTTATGTAATTTCAACCAGAGAGCTTCACGACCAGAGTCACCACTTGGATCACGGCTGTGAATATGTTCACCCCCGTGATGGATTGTGTCACCCCCGTGAAGGCTTCATTCAAATTCATCCAGAGAGCTTCACGACCAGAGTCACCACTTGTCTCACGGCTGGGAAGAGTGTCACGCCCGTGACTAATTAATGTCACGCCCGTGACTCTATATATCAAAACATTCCAGAGAGCTTCACGACCAAGGTAACCACTTCAGTCACGGCTTGGGAAGAACTGTCACCCCCGCGACAAGCATATTCACGCCCGTGGCCAATGAAAGAGAAAAATGTCAGGCACGATTTTTTGGTTGGTATAATGGCTAGTTTCTTATTTAATACACCCCAACGACTATATTTAGCCATCCGAGTATAAATGGAAGTCATTTATACATTAAGAAACAAGAGAATGATAAGAAAAACAAAAGATTAGAATATACTTCAAATCACAAGCTATCTTGTACTTTTATACTTTGAGAACAAATCTATTCTCTGTAAAAATCTTTTTCCTCCTCATATTTGAGCAATAAAGATTTATAAGTGGTTCTCTCTGTAATCTTTACTCAAGTGAGCATTGGGTAGTTCTGGGTTGAGAGTAGAACACTTGTAAGGGTTAGTTGTGTGAACCTCTAAAACACAAATTAAAAGGTTGTTTGTGTGAGCCTATAAAACACAAGTGTAGGTTGTTTGTGTGAGCCAGTAAAACACAAAGTGTAGGTTATTTGTGTGAGCCTGTAAAACACAAAGGAATTGGTTATTGTGTGAGCCATTAAAACACAGGGGATTTCTGGGTTAGGTGTGAGCCATTGTGAGAAACACCATAGTTGGGAGTGAGCTTGTAAAACTCCATTGTAACACTTAGTATGTTAGTGAAACTCCCAATTGCGATTGGGGAGAGGAGTAGAGTTTGTTAATACCCGAACCTCTATAAATCTTTTTGTCTGATTTTCTCTATCCCTTCTAAAATTAGCAATTTTATTTCCGCACTTTAACGTTTAATTTTTGAAACTCCAATTCAACCCCCCTTCTTGGTCTAATATCTGGGCAACAATTGGTATCAGAGCCTTGTCTAGCATCGAAGCCTAAAAAGCGATAGTGAAGAGTAAGATATGGCCAGTGAAGGATTCCAGAGTCTCAAACCTTACTTTGATGGAGCAAATTATGCCCATTGGAAGTTTAGGATGGAGACATACTTGTATAGTGAAGGAATTGAAGTCTGGGATAGTGTAAAAAAAGAATGGACACCACCAACCAGAAGAGGAGCTGATGGTCAAGAGGAAATCCTATCAAGAGACGATTGGATAGAGCCCCAAAGAAGAGCAAATTTCAAAAACAAGAGGGCAATGACAATTCTATCAAGCTCATTATCTATTAAAGAATGTGGGAGAATACAGCACTGCTCAACAGCATATAGTATGTGGAAGACATTGGAGAACAGTCATGAGGGAACTAAGCAAGTCAAATCCAAGAAGATTCAACTTCTAACCTCAGAATATGAGCTCTTGAAGATGAAATCAAATGAGTCAATCATTGACATGACCAACCGTCTTCTATCCATTATAAATGGAATGAGGAAACTTGGGAAGCATCTGAGCTTGGAAGATGTAAACAATAAAATCCTGAGAAGTCTTCCTCTTAAAGACTATGGTTCAAGAGTTGCTGGCATAGAAGAAGCAAATGAATATATGAGTATCATGAACACTGATGTGCTGATTGGCAAGCTTCTCACACATGAGATGCCGGTAAAGAGAGATAGAAATGTTAAGGGAGAGCCAGAGAAAAGAAAACCATTAGCACTCAAAGCCTCTACTTCAAAATCTCAAGAAGAAAGTGAAGATGATGAAGAGATGAGTGATGATGAAAATTAGGACATCGCTATGCTTTCAAGAAGATTAAAAAGAATCATTGAGAAGAATATGAGCAATTCCAGAAAATTCAGGCAAAGAAACCTCAAACAAACTTCAAATGATACACACAGAAGTAAGGAAGAGGTAAAATGCTATGAATGTGGAAAGAAAGGACATATCAAACCTGAATGTCCAAGGCTCAAGAAGCATAAGAGCAAATTCCAAAGAGACAATGGGGAGAAAGGTCACAAAGCGACATGGGATGACGAAAGCTCTTCAAGCAAAAAAGATGATAATGAAAGTGAAGAGATCAACCTATGTTTCATGGCTATTGAGGATCACGTCTCGGACAGAGTAAGATCACTACACTCATACTCTTTCAATAATGATAGTAGTGATAATGATAGTGATAGTGATGATGATGATGATGAGCAAAGCCTAATAGAAGAATTAAATATAGAATTAGAGAAATATAGAACTAAATTTAGTATCTATAGAAATAATATCTCTAATTTGAAAAATAAGATAGATGGCATAGAAAAGGAGAACATAAAGCTTAAATCATCTAATGAATCTCTTCAAAAGTCATTAGATGAATACTCATCAAGACCCTCAACAGCTTCACTGTTAAAAGAAAATAATACTTTGAAAAATGATGTTGAAGAACTTAGAAATTCCATTTCTAAATTTCACAAGGGTAAAGAGAGCTTAGATACTCTCATTGTGTCTCAAAGACCACCTTTAGTAAGACATGGTCTAGGGTTTAAGGAAACATCATCATCTTCTAACAAAACAGCATTTGTTAAAGAACATAACATCTCCACACCTGTTAGAACTACACCAAGAAATAAGAATGCTAAAACCTTTTTACCGAAAAAGAATCATGCTTTTATATATAGGAAGAATGTGTCTAGAAAAATGCAAATTGATTGTGCATGCCATTGTTCTCAAAATCAGTCTAATCAAATTATGGCATTTAAATACAGTATCAGACCAAAAAGCAAGTTTAGACCTAAACAATGTAATTATTGTATGAAAATGGGTCACATGAATAAACATTGCTGGATAAGGAAGGCTCATTGGGAACCTTCATGTGCTAACCCCCAAGGACCCAAACTCATTTGGGTACTTAAATATCATACTTGATTTCTAACTCTGTAGGTATGCCTCAAGTCCACAATAAACAAAAATGCATGGCTAGTAGACAGTGGATGCTCAAGGCATATGACAGGAGACAAGGAACTTTTCAATGAAATCAAAAGTATTGATGGAGGTAAAGTTACCTTTGGAAACAATGCAAAGGGTAAGGTAATTGGAATTGGTTCCATTGGTATTAATAGTACTACTTTTATTAAGAATGTTTTACTTGTTGATGGCTTGAAACATAACTTATTAAGTGTAAGTCAATTATGTGATAAATGAAACAAAGTAATTTTCACTTCAAATGAATGTCTTGTAATCTCTATTGATGGTTAAGAAATATTTAAAGGAAATAGAGATATCAATACGTACATAATAAACTTACATGAATTATCTAACCATTCCTCTAAGTGTCTTGTGACTACTAGTGATGAATCTTGGTTGTGGCATAGAAGACTTCGTCATGCTGACATGGACTTAATACAAAGTCTCAGCACAGGAGAGCTAGTAAAAGGATTACCAAGAGTTAAATATGAAAAAGGCAAGACATGTGATCCTTGTCAAAGAGGAAAGCAACACAAGTCATCTTTCAAAGCCAAAAACATAGTAAGTACTTCAAAACCTCTTCAACTCTTACATTTAGACTTATTTGGACCTACTAGGGTTGCTAGCTTAGGAGGAAAACATTATGCATTTGTCATCGTAGATGATTACTCTAGATTTACTTGGGTAATTTTCTTAGATCAAAAGAGTGATGCTTTTGAAAATTTCAAAAACTTTGCTAAAAGAGTTCAAAATGAAAAAGGGTACTGCATTTCAAAGATAATAAGTGATCATGGGAAAGAATTTGAAAATGAAAACTTTGAAAATTTTTGGCTTGAACATGGCATTTCACATAATTTCTCATCTCCTAGAACTCCTCAACAAAATGGAGTAGTTGAAAGGAAAAATCGAACATTAATTGAAATGGCAAGAACAATGCTTAAAGAATATGAATTACCAACTTATTTTTTGCCAGAAGCCACAAACACTGCATGTTATATTTCAAATCGAGTTTTTAAAAGACCTCTTTTAAACAAAACCTCATTTGAGCTATGGAATGGAAGAAAGCCCTTGGTATCATACTTTATTGTATTTGGATGCAAGTGTTTTATATTGAACACCAGGGACAATCTTGGAAAATTTTCCTCTAAGTCTAATGAAGGTATCTTTTTAGGATACTCTACAACCAGCAAAGCATATAGAATATTTAATAAAAGATCATTAACAGTGGAAGAATCCATGCATCTTGTTTTTAGTGAATCTAGTAGACTTGATCTCGTGAAAGGTAGTGCTCTTGATGATGTTGTAGATAATATGGAAAAACTTGTCATTGAAAATGGAAAAGAAGAAAATGATCAAGAAAATCTACTACCTCAAAATCAAGAACAAATGGAGCAAGAACTTCCAAAAGAGTGGAGAATGAACAGAAATCATCCAAAAGAGCAAATAATTGGTGATCTATCAAAGGGAGTAAGTACTAGATCTCATTTCAAGCATTTCGTCACTGACATAACTTTTATTTCACAAATTGAGCCTAAAAACATTGATGAGGCTCTTAATGATGAAAGTTGGGTAATTGCCATGCAAGAGGAACTCAACCTATTTGAGAGAAATAAGGTATGGATCCTAGTACCAAGACCTAAGAATCATCCAATCATAGGCAGCAAATGGGTATTTAGAAATAAGTTAGATGAACAAGGGTTAATAACTTGGAATAAAGCAAGACTAGTTTCAAAAGGATATAATCAGGAAGAAGGTATAGACTATGATGAAACATATGCACCTGTAGCTAGATTAGAAGCTATAAGAATACTCTTAGCATATGCATGTCACATGAATTTCAAACTTTTTCAAATGGATGTGAAAAGTGCATTTCTAAATGGCTATATAGATGAAGAAGTGTATGTAGAATAGCCACCAGGTTTTGAAAGCTATGATTTGCCAAATCATGTTTTTAAACTTTCAAAAGCTTTGTATGGTTTAAAACAAGCTCCAAGAGCTTGGTATGAGAGACTAAGTTCTTTTTTATTAGAAAATAGTTTCACAAAGGGAAATGTTGACACTACACTGTTCATCAAAAAGCATAAGCATGAGACACTAATTGTTCAAATTTATGTTGATAATATAATATTTGGTTCTACTCATGAGCTATTTTGTCAAGAATTTGCTAAGTGAGTAGGGAATTTGAAATGAGCATGATGGGAGAACTTAAGTATTTCCTTGGTCTACAAATCAAACAAAGCAATGAGGGCATATTCATCAACCAATCCAAATATGCCAAAGACTTAATAAAAAAATTTGGTATGGAAGGATGCAAAAATGCCAAGACTCCTATAAGCACATCAACAAAATTAGACAAAGATGAAAAGGGTAAGAGCATTAATGAAAAGCTTTATAGAGGTATGATCGGATCACTTTTATATGTCACTATTTCTAGACATGATATTATGTATAGTGTTTGCTTATGTGCACGATTTCAATCATGTCCTAAAGAATCTCATCTAAATGCTGTAAAAAAGATTTTAAGATATTTACATGGTACATTGCATCTATGCTGGTAGTCTTTTAGATAGAAAAAGTACTTCAGGTACTTGTCACTTCATTGGAGAATGTTTGGTTTCTTGGTTTAACAAGAAACAAGTTTTAGTTGCTCTCTCAACTGCTGAAGCTGAATATGTAGCAGTTGGATGCTGTTGTACACAAATTCTTTGGATGAAACAACAACTTAAGGACTATGGTCATGAGATGAACCATATACCTATAAAATGTGACAACACCAGTGCTATAAATGTTTCAAAGAATCCTATTCAACACTCTAGAAGTAAAAATATTGACATTAGACATCATTTTATTAGAGATCATGTTCAATATGGAGATGTTGAATTAGAATTTGTATGCACAGAAAAGCAATTAGCAGATATTTTCACTAAGTCTCTAAATGAGGAAAGATTTAATTTCATTAGAAGAGAACTAGGTATGATTGATTGATTAACCTTGTGATTACAAGAATAAGAAATTTTAATTGTTGATCTTAAAACATATCACAAGTTATAAGAAAAAAATTTTAATGAGAAATTATGCTTTATGAAGAAATTTTTTTTTGAAATGATTTAGTCTTGTTGCAAAACTTAATTTCAATCTGATGAAAATTATAAGGGAGTCATGCCCGTGACTTAAGTGGCCCAAAGAGGCAGTGTCGTTCACGACTTTGGTTCACGACATGTTTCACGGCTTCAAGTGGTGAAACATAGTTTCACCACTTGAGTCACGCCCGTGGCAAAGAACCTTCATGCCCATGACGAAGTTTCACTCCTGTGACCAATTACACCCCAAACTCACAGAAGCTTTCACGCCTTGTGTCACGGCTTGCTTCACGGGTATAAGTAGTGAAATTCAACAGTTCACTCCCGTGACAACATGTTCACCCCCGTGACATATGATCATTCACGACCGTGAGGTTCATCGATGAAGCCCGTGAACTTATTCACGCTTTCATTCACGGGTGGAACACTGCTTCAGCAAACCGTGAACACGACTATTCACGCCCGTGAACAATTAAGTCACGCCCGTGAATGTATCAAATATATAAGAAAACAGCCGGTTACAACCTTCATTTCAACTCTCCATCTCCCAAAACCGCTCTCATTTACTCTCATTCATTAAGACAATGAAGATTCCGACCCCAAAGACTTGAAATTTCACTATAAATACCATCAAAAGTTTGAATCTTCAGCAGAAATCATACATTTCTAGGGTTTTTCATCACATTTTACCTTCAAATTTTTTTTTAAACTCCATCAACAACTAAATCTTCAAATATGGAGTCTGCTTCATCAAAGGGAAAGAGAAATAAGTCCCATGAACCAAAGAGGTATTCAGATTACCTCATGAACATCATTCCAGAAAGTTGCCATCCTCGGTATGCAACTTTGAAGAAGAGACCTATTTTATCATCAAGGTCATTCGAATGGCAGGCAGTTCGTAATCTCGTACTCGAGATGGCTATGACAGCGCAACTTCAAGCCTCTCATCTAAAGGAATTTGTTGAAATTCATCTGCCAACTCTACGGGAGCCAACGCTGGAATTTCTCAGCACCTTGCAGGTTTCACCAACTGGAGTGGTGAAATTCCAACTCTGCAACAATGTAAACACCCTCAGCGCCATCGCATTTGGAGAATTGTTCAACCTACCATCTGATGGCATTCTGAATGAGACTGAGGTAGAATTCTTTGCCCCTGCAGCATGGACACATTTTGGCACAGATTGCAGCTGGGATGTCAAGAAAACTAAGAGCACACATCTTAGGACCCCAGTACGCAGGTATTTGCATAGGTTTCTAACCTATAGCATTTTTGCTCGGGGAGAAAGCAATGGAACTGTTAGGAAGTCAGAACTCTTCCTATTCGAGATGGCTCGACGGGGAGTCACAATGGCACTTTCAAGATGGTTTGCAAACCATCTTCTCTCCATCGCCACCAAGCCTACAGGAGATATCTTGATTGGGGCTTATGTCACTCATATGGCAGTAAAGCTCAATTACTTGAAGCTGGATAACCATCACTTCAACATCATTCCTGCACACCCACAAGATAGGCTGGATATAGAGTCATTCATCAAGATGGGAGCAGCTGTCAGAATCGTTTTTCAAAATGATATCTTCTACCGCTTCACTTATACTGCTGGAGAGATTATCTGGGAAGAACATGACATGGAGGATTTTAAAGAAGACCTCCAGGGGGTCCAGCAGAAAAAGTGGGCTAGGATTGAGGAAGCAACTCCAGCCATCGAGCAGCAGCAGGTGCTCGACCTCTTGGCACCACGTTTTGAGCAGCTGCAGACTTCCATGGATAAGAGGTTGGAAAACCTCAAAGAATTCATGGAGTCTCGGATAGACAGCCTTGAGGCTGAAGTAGCTAGGCTTCGTGATAGGATGTCTGGCTAGGATATAGGCTAGAGTGTAGCCTAAATTTGTTATGTTTGATCATTTTTTTCTTTATTGTTTGTTATGTTTGCGTAGGAAATCTTAAATTTCCTTTCTTAGTTTGTATCCTTTCCTTCATAATATATATTTGCTTTTGTTTACTTCAATCTACATATTCTTTTTGATTGATGACAAAAGGGGGAGAAAACTAGCAATATGCAATATAATATGATAAGGGAAAGTAGTATCAAACTAGTAATATAAGAATTGTGAATCAAAAAGTAAACAGATTTTGAATTGATGTAAAAATCTTGATGCAAAGTAGATAATTGAAAAACTGAGCCTCTATATACTTTAAATATACCCTAAGTATACTTTGCATACACCTTAAAAGCAAGTTACAACATGCCATGATATATCTTAAATACACCTTACATACACTTTATGTCTTGAAAAGGAATTATGGTATGTATAGGATATACTTCTCATATAACTTGCATATACTTAAAACTAATTAAATGCTACATCTTTATTTACTATTCTTGCACATTATAATTTTTATCCTAAGTATATTTTGAGGGGGAGACTTCTCAAAATCACATATTGCTAGATTATTTGTCACCATCAAAAAGGGGGAGATTGTTAACCTTGAGGGGTATTTCCATCATTTTGATGATAATAAATAATATAGCAATATTGTATTTAACATACTTGTTTTTGTAAGTATATTATACAGGTCATGAATTAAAATAGCAAGAATGGAGAATTGGAAGAATAATCCTTGAGAAACAAAAAGCAAAAAGTAGCATGTTCACTGCCGTGACACTACGAGTCACCCCCGTGAAGAAAGCTAACCGTTACCAAAACCAACATTTGAAGTTCACGGCCATGAAGGAAAACCAAATCGTGAAGTAAGCATTTTCGTCACCCCCGTGACTAAAGGTGTCACCCCCGTGAAGAGTTATGTAATTTCAACCAGAGAGCTTCACGACCAGAGTCACCACTTGGATCACGGCTGTGAATATGTTCACCCCCGTGAAGGATTGTGTCACCCCCGTGAAGGCTTCATTCAAATTCATCCAGAGAGCTTCACGACCAGAGTCACCACTTGTCTCACGGCTGGGAAGAGTGTCACGCCCATGACTCTATATATCAAAACATTCCAGAGAGCTTCACGACCAAGGTCACCACTTCAGTCACGGCTTGGGAAGAATTGTCACCCCCGTGACAAGCATATTCACGCCCGTGACCAATGAAAGAGAAAAATGTCAGGCGCAATTTTTTGGTTGGTATAACAGCTAGTTTCGTATTTAATTCACCCCAGCGGCTATATTTAGCCATAGAAGTATAAATGGAAGTCATTTATACATTAAGAAACAAGAGAATGATAAGAAAAACAAAAGATTAGCATATACTTCAAATCACAAGCTATCTTGTACTTTTATACTTTGAGAACAAATCTATTCTCTATAAAAATCTTTGTGCTCCTCATATTTGAGCAATAAAGATTTATAAGTGGTTCTCCCTGTAATCTTTACTCAAGTGAGCATTGGGTAGTTCTGGGTTAAGAGTAGAACACTTGTAAGGGTTAGTTGTGTGAACCTCCAAAACACAAATTAAAAGGTTGTTTGTGTGAGCCTGTAAAACACAAAGTGTAGGTTATTTGTGTGAGCCTGTAAAACACAAAGGAATTAGTTATTGTGTGAGCCATTAAAACACAAGGGATTTTTGGGTTAGGTGTGAGCCATTAAAACACAAGGGATTTCTGGGTTAGGTGTGAGCCATTGTGGGAAACACCATAGTTGCGAGTGAGCTTGTAAAACTCCATTGTAACACTTAGTGTGTTAGTGAAACTCCCAATTGCGATTGGGGAGAGGAGTAGTGTTTGTTAATACCCGAACCTCTATAAATCTTTGTGAAACTCCATTGTAACACTTAGTGTGTTATTTCCGCACTTTAAAGTTTAATTTTTGAAACTCCAATTCAACCCCCCTTCTTGGTCTAATATCTGGGCAACAAAATCAAAAGTATTGATGGAGGTAAAGTTACCTTTGGAAATAATGGTAAGGGTAAGGTAATTGTCATTGGCTCTATTGGTATTAATGGTACTACTTTTATTAAACATGTCTTCCTTGTTGATGGCTTGAAACATAACTTGTTGAGTGTTAGTCAATTATGTGATAAAGGAAACAAAGTAACCTTTACTTCCAATGAATCTCTTGTAACCTCTATTGATGGTCAAGAGATATTTAAAGGAAATAGAGATTTCAACACTTACATAATAGACTTACACAAAATATCTAACCATTCCTCTAAGTGTCTTGTGTCTACTAGTGATGAATCTTGGTTGTGGCATAGAAGGCTTGGTCATGCGAACTTAGACTTAATTCAAAGCCTCAACATAGCAGAACTGGTAAAGGGACTGCCAAAAGTCAAATTTGAAAAAGAAAAGACATGTGAACCTTGCCAAAGAGGGAAGCAACACAAGTCATCCTTCAAATCCAAAAACATAGTAAGTACTTCAAAACCTCTACAACTCCTGCATCTAGATTTATTTGGACCAACTAGAATTGCAAGCTTAGGAGGTAAACATTATGCCTTTGTCATCGTAGATGATTACTCTAGATTTACTTGGGTAATTTTCTTCGCTCAAAAGAGTGATGCTTTTGAAAATTTCAAAAACTTTGCTAAAAGAGTTCAAAATGAAAAAGGATATTGCATTTCAAAAATAAGAAGTGACCATGGCAAAGAATTTGAAAATGAAAACTTTGAAAGTTTTTGTCTTTAACATGGCTTTTTGCATAATTTTTCATCTCCTATGACACCTCAACAAAATGTGTAGTTGAAAGGAAAAATCGAACTTTAATTGAAATGCCTAGAACGATGCTCAATGAGTATGGTTTACTAACTTACTTTTGGGCAGAAGCCACAAATACTGCTTCTTATATTTCAAATCGAGTTTTCAAAAGACCTCTACTAAACTAAACCTCATTTGAGGTATGGAATGGAAGAAAGCCCTTGATATCATACTTTACAGTATTTTGATGCAAGTGCTTCATATTGAATACCAAGGACAACCTTGGAAATTTTGCCTCTAAATCTAATGAAGGTATCTTTTTAGGATATTGTGAAAGGTAGTGTTCTTGATGATGTTGTAGGAACCATGGAAAGACTTGATCTTCAAAATGGAAAAGAAGAAAATGATCAAGAAGATTCACATCAAGATGATTCTTTACCTCAAGCTCAAGAAGAAAACAGGCAAGAGCTCCCAAAGGAATGGAGATTAAAAAAAGATCACCCTAAGGAGCAAATCATTAGTGATACTTCAAGGGGAGTAAGTATTTGATCTCATTTCAAACATTTAACCTCTAACCTTGCTTTTATTTCTCAAATTGAGCCTAAAAATATTGATGAGGCTTTTAATGATGAAAGTTGGGTGATTGCAATGCAAGAGGAACTCAACCAAATTGAGAGAAGTAAGGTATGGACCTTAGTACCTAAACCCAATAATCATAAAATTGTGGGTAGCAAATGGGTGTTTAGAAACAAACTAGATGAAAAAGGTTCCATAACTAGGAATAAGGCTAGATTGGTTGCAAAAGTGTATAATTAGGAAGAAGGAATAGATTATGATGAGACCTATGCTCATGTAGCTAGATTAGAAGCCTTAAGAATACTTTTAGCATATGCATGCCACATGAACTTCAAACTCTTTCAAATGGATGTAAAAAGTGCCTTTTTAAATGGTTATATAGAAGAAGAAGTTTATGTAGAACGACCACCAGGTTTTGAAAGCTATGATTAGCCAAATCATGTTTTTAAACTTCAAAAGCTTTATATGGTTTGAAACAAGCCCAAGAGCTTGGTATGAAAGACTAAGTTCTTCTCTTTTAGAAAATAACTTTACAATGGGGAATGTTGACACTACATTATTCACTAAAAAGCATAAGCAGAATATTTTAATTGTTCAAATTTATGTTGATGAAATCATATTTGGGTCTACTAATGAATTGCTTTGTCAAGAATTTGCTAAGTGTATGACTAGGGAATTCCAAATGAGCATGATGGGTGATCTTAAATATTTCATTGGTCTAGAAATAAAACAAGGCAATGAGGGCATATTCATCAACCAATCCAAATTTTCCAAAGACTTACTTAAGAAAATTGGAATGGAAGGATGCAAGAATGCTAAGACTCCAATGAGCACATCAACAAAACTGGACAAGGATGAAAAGGGTAAGAGCATTAATGAAAAGCTCTATAGACGTATGATATGATCACTTTTATATCTTACTGCTTCTAGACCCGACATAATGTATAATGTATGCTTATGTGCACGATTTCAATCATGTCAAAAAAAGACTCATTTAAACGCAGTAAAAATAATTAAAAGATATTTACATGGCTCATTGCATCTAGGTTTGTGGTATCCTAGAAATTGAACCTTTTACATTGTAGGATATTCAGATGTTGATTATGCTGGTAGTCTTTTAGATAGAAAAAGTACTTCAGGTACATGTCACTTTATTCGAGAGTGCTTAGTTTCTTGGTTTATCAAGAAACAAGTTTCAGTTACTCTCTCTACCGCTGAAGTGGAGTATGTAGCAGCAGGATGTTGTTGTACACAAATTCTTTGGATGAAACAACAACTTTAGGATTATGGTCATAGTATGAACCATATACCTATTAGATGTGGCAATACAAGTGTTATAAATCTGTCTAAGAATCCCATTCAACATTCTAGAAGTAAGCATATTGACATTAGACACCATTTTATTAGAGATCATGTTCAATATGGAGATGTTGTATTGGAAAATATGAGCACAGAAAATCAATTGGCAAATATCTTTACTCTCTAAATGAGGAAATATTAAATTTCATAAGAAGAGAGCTTGGTATGATTGAAGGATTAACTTTGTGATTTTCAAATTGCCTATCCTTGATTGATAATTTTGATTTTTGTCTCATCTTACTAGATATAAGGTAGCCAATTTGATAGAAATATATCTTATAAGGGATAGAATCTTCCTTGAAATGCTTTAGTCTTGTTTTAGACTTAATTTTATTTAATGAGAATTTTAGGCCATTCATGCCCGTGACATATGTTCATGACCGTGAACTAAATTGCCAAAAGAAGTAGTAGCTTTCACGACATGATTCACGGCTTCAAGTAGCGAAGACTATGTTTCACGACTTCATTCACCCTCGTGAAACCCTTTGTTCATGCCCATGACGCTTTTTCACGACCGTGAATATTTCCACCAAAAAACTGACAGAAGCATTCACGCTTTGTGTCACGCTTTGGTTAACGATCATAACTAGTGAAGTTTAGCACTTCACGCCCGTGACTAATTTTTCACCACCGTGATAGTTCTTCATTCATGCCTGTGACCTTTAAATGTCACCACCGTGATTAATTTCACGCCTCTCTTCATGGGTAGAGCATCGCTTCAGCAAACCGTGAACAGGACATTTCACGCCTGTGACAAAGTTTTTCACACCGTGAAGATGTTGGATATATAACGATTCTGCCAATATTTCTCACATTCCAACTCCCCAACTTCTCTCAACTGCTCTCATTTATCAACATTGAATGTCATTCTCAAGATTCCGGCCCCCTAGCCACTAATTTCATCTATAAATATCTTCAAAAACTTTTTCCATCATTAGAAATCATATCTCCTTAGGGTTTACTCAAAATTTTTGTCAAACTTTTCCGCTCTTGAAAAGTTTATTCTTCCAATCAAGATGGAAACCAATTCATTCAAGGGTACTAGGAAGAAGTCTCATGCTCTAAGAAGGTACACAGATTACCTTATGAACATCATTCCAGAGCATTGCCATCCTAGATTCTCTGTGCTCAAGAAAAGGCCACTCCTTTCCTTAAGATCATTTGAGTGCCAAACCGTTCGTACCCTCGGCCTCAAGACAAGTATAACAGAACAACTCTAGGCCTGTTGTCTGAAGGAATTTGTTGATGTCAATCAACTAACTCTGAGGGAGCCAACCTTAGAGTTTATGAGCACTTTGAAAGTATCTCCTACTGGCACGGTGAAGTTCGAAATATGCAAGCATCCGACCATCCCAATGTTGTAAGTGTATAAGGTCCAAATGTTGTTCTTATCCTTTCGCAACAAATGATGGCCAATTTAGTGGTTGAAGCTTAGGATCCGTTGATGCAAAGCCAAGTAGCTCATGCAATACCATAGGCAGTTCCATCTCCACTACCACCACCATAAGAGAGATCTAGGGTTCAGATTGATATGCTCTTTAAGTATAGGGCTACTAGTTTTCATGGCAAGGGTGAGGAAGACCCTACTGTAGCCAGGTATTACTTAGAAAAGATCAAGAGGGTCTTTGTTGAGTTGGAATGTGTCAAGGAGCATAAGGCAAAATACATTATTTCTCATCTATAGGAAGATACTTATAACTAGTGGAAGACAGCTTTGTTGATGTTGAACCTTAAGGGGTATTTTTGTCATTTTGATGCTAACAAATAAAATAGCAATAATGTATTTAACATACTTATTTTTTTAAGTCTTTTGAATAGGGTATGGAATATGATAGCAAGAATGGAGAATGGAAGATTAATCTTAAAAAGATAAAATTGAAGAAATAGCATATTCACGCCCGTGACCTCATGTGTCACGCCCGTGATGATGCTTAGCACCAACAAACCAACATTTAAAGTTCACAGCCATGAAGAAAGATAGGAAATGTGAATGAACATTTTAGTCACACCCGTGAAGAAATGTCACGCTCATGAAAAGACATGACAAATTCTTTTAGAGAGCTTCACGACAAAAGGCTCCACTTGAACCATGGCTTGGAAGGTTGTCAGGCCCGTAAAGATAAAATGTCACGCCAGTGAACAAACATTTCAAAACCTTCCAGAATGCTTCATGGCCAAGGTCACCACTAAAGTCATGGCTTGGAAGAACAGTCATGACCGTGACACACATAGTCACGACCGTGAAACATGAAAGAGAAACATGTTATGCGTGATTATTAGGGTTGGTGCAATGGCTAGTTTTATATTAAATGAATTATAACGGCTATAATTTGCTATGGAAGTATAAATGCAAGTCATTTATGCATCCAGAATAAGTAAGGGAATAAAGGAGAACAAGATAACTAGAGAATAGCAAATATTTTGAATCAAATCTTGCTGTAAGCCATTTTTGTGCATTTGATATTTTCAAAACAAACATTTATTCTCTGTGAAAATCTTTTTGCTCCTCATTTGTTGAGGAATAAAAATTTGTAAGTGTTTCTCTCTGTAATCATCTACTCAAGTGAGTTTTGGGTATTTTGGGATTAAGAGCAGAACACTTGTCAAGGTTAGTTGTGTGAGCCTCTAAAACACATAGAAAAGTTATTTTTCTGAGCCTATAAAATACAAGGTCAAGGTTGTTTGTGTGAGCCTGTAAAACACAGGGAATTGGTTATTGTGTGAGCCATCAAAACACAAGGGATTTCTAGGAGGTGTGAGTCATTGTTAGAAACACCATAGTTGGGAGTGAGCTTATAAAACTCCATTGTAACACTTAGTGTGTTAGTGAAACTCCCAATTGAGATTGCGGAGAGGAGTAGGGTTTGTTAACACCCGAACCTCTATAAGAATCCTTGTGTCATATCTTTTCTATACCTACTAAACATAACTTTGATTTCCGCACTTAAGAGTTAAATTTTTTAATATCCAATTCAACCCCCCTTCTTGGTCCAATATCTGTGCAACAGTTGAAGTCGGAGGTGTTAGAGGAGTGCTCTAAAGGAAATCACCTTTAGCACTTATTGTACAAATTTATTTGATTAATAAATGGCTTTTACGTTAATTTGATGTTCATTTGATATATGAATTGATAAGTGATCTTAAATCAATTAATGAAGTCCAATAACATAGCATGAAGAAAATCATGATGAGATCATGATATTGAGATTCTTATCATGTGTAATTATGTTAGTATCAAAATTTTCCCTAGTCATAGGATTATTGAGACGGAACATTATTAATTCAGATAGACTAGCACATGTTACACTCCTTGATTGGATCGAGTAATAGATCTCCTAATCTATAAACATGAGATGTTTATAGTTAACATGTGGATGCTTGCTAAGTGTAGCTAAATACATTGGATGACCAACTATGAGACAATCATATGGATAATCTATTCAAATGTCAATGATAGTCTCATCATAGCAATGGTGCAAGTATCCTTAGACTTGAGGTACTCAAGGATATCTTGAATATTGATTCTGTATTTTGACACTATGCCTTATTGCCTTAGAGAGGTAGCTCATGGGGCGGTGATTGGATACAGCTTGAGGTATTAAAAGGTAATTGGGTAACCAAGAAAGGATTCACAACTCTTGATACAAAGAGCGTATACCCATGGCCTCTTGTCATAGACATTACTTAGAAATCTCTGGCCGGAGTGGAAATGTCATAAAGATGGCCTTCAATGACATATCTAATAGAGTAATGAGCCTCAAGGACAAGAACCAACATTACTTAGACTAGACATGTTGTAGTCAATCTAGTGGGAGTTGACACATGTCCATACTCTTAATCAAGTGGGGTATAGAATGGTAAAAGGAATAATTGCATGAAATTGTCTATGGAAAGGTTCGTAGTCAAACCACTGACTTTCCAGTCAATTGGGGGTCATGATGTGTTGCTAGATAGTGCTCATGACCTGTTTAAATTAATTCTTAATTTAAGTGGCCAACATGACCGGGAACCTAATGCGTCACACGTATTGAAGATATGGAGAATGAGTAAAATGGTCTAGGATAGGATCCAAAATATGAGAGAATTATTTTATGATGGATTACGATGAGATCGCACGGAAAAATTGTTCGGGAGTTTCACGGGCCTGTACGGGCTAGGCAGACTGCTTGCCAGCCTTGCGGGCCAGCTGGGCTGGCCAACAACAGCCCGCAGCAGGCCTAACGCGCCTGCAGCTTTCCATCCGTTCGCCAACGTCTGTTTCTGGCCTTAATTAAACCAATTACTATTCATTTATTTCCATTTTCTCCATTTTGACTGTTATTTTAAATTTGATTCAAATTGAAAAGACATCAAATGGCAGAAAACAGACATGAAAATATTTTTTGTAAAAAAAAATATTTTTAAGACACAACAAAAATTCTTTCAAGAACACTTTCAAAGCTAGCACTTTGAATTTGTTCAAACCATTTCTCTTGATAGTTTCTTCTTCATTCTTCACGTGGATTATCATTAGAGAAATCCTAGTGTGGATTTTTGTGGTTTGCTACAACCCAACAAAGTGAATATTTGAAGAACAAATAAAAATTACAAGGTACAATTTTTAACATTTATGAATATGATTCATTCTTCAAAACCCAACATTGGTATCAGAGCCTCCTTGTATCCATTAAAATTAATTTTAATTGAACGTGCAATGCGATTGCATATTTTTGATGATTTTGGATCAGTAGGTTTTGAAAAATTGAAATTAATTTGTAAAATATAATTTACATATTTTTTTCTTTCTTTAATCTCATCATGGGATGATTAATAATGATTATTTTTCTTGAAAAATGATTTGAATGTGATTTAAATAATTAATTTCTGATTTATTTCAAAAATGCCTAATATTGGTTTTTTATGAACATGTGTTGTTGTTTGGCTTAATTGATGGGGCTCGTTACATTTTTCTTGTACTTTAATTATGAAAAAATTGTTTATACATTTTGAGAATATGTTTATACATCTGGAAGTGTCCAATAATTAATTAAAAATTATTTTAATTTATTTTTCAAACAAACACAAAAAGGGACTGTTTTAGCATACCCGGTGGGGTTGTTTTGTTTGATTTTTTTGTATGTGTTTATTTTATTTCCAGCATCTTGAAATAATTTTTATGTGATTAAAAATATGTTCTTTTGATGTTAGATGCATGCCAAAATTTAAAAATTCTAGATATTGAATTAGTCATTTTGAGCGTCTAAGTGTGTTGGTTCGTTTGTGTTAGTAATTTTGGCTTTTGGCAAAAATATTTTGATAAACTTGAGCTGACCTAAAGATAATTAGAATGGTAATTTGATGTTCTAGAAATTTTTATAATTTTTGGAAATTAATTCAAAATTAATTTAAGTTGTACAATTGTAATTCTAGTATGGACTAGAAATTAGTATGTATATTTAAATTAAATTGTTTAATTTTAACATCATAATATTCTGATTTTAGGGATAATTAATTTTGAATTATTTCTGGAAATATGGAATTTATTATAATTTGGTGAAATATTAAATTTTACTTTAAGATGACATACAAAATTAAACTAACCGAAAGAACACATATAGGCAATTTCGATTCAAGTGTTGAATCGATTTACAAATTGAAATCCAAAATTGTCATTTTTATTTTGTGCATTAGAAAATGCATGTTAGGGGTGTATGAAAAGACATGATGGATGACTATGGACTTAGTCCCAATGTGATTGAACATGCATGGAATTATTTTATTTTATGCTAAATAGGCCTTGCGTGTCCCTATCTCTTTTTCTTCCTTATGTATTTCTCTTCTCATCTTACTGCCCTCAAATGTAAATTAAGGTGTTTTATAATTTGAAATAACTAATTAGATTACATAGGATTTAGATAGAATGAAGATACAAAGGAGCAAGAAGCAAAGGAGATGGTACCATAAACAAAAAGACATAGAAATAGGAATTTGATTTCTATTTTAGGTTGTAAATTCATGCATATACCTAGGTAAGACCTAGTCAATTTCTCTTTGGCTCAAGAGATTGACTTTAGCATGTCCATATAGTTAATGTAACTATCTTCATATATCAATGTCGTTAATGTATAGTTAGAGGAGTGCTCTAAAGGAAATCACCTTTAGCACTTATTGTACAAATTTATTTGATTAATAAAAGGCTTTTTCAATAATTTGATGTTCATTTGATATATGAATTGATAAGTGATCTTAAATCAATTAATGAAGTCCTTGATACATAACATAGCAAGAAGGAAATCATGATGAGATCATGATATTGAGATTCTTATCATGTGTAATTATGTTAGTATCAAAATTATCCCTAGTCATAGGATTAATGAGACGTGACATAATTGATCCAGACAGACTAACACATGTTACACTCCTTGATTGGATCAAGTAGTAGTTCTCATAATCTATAAAAATGCGATGTTTAGAGTTAACATGTGGATGCTTGCTAAGTGTAGCTAAGTACATTGGATGACCAACTATGAGACAATCATATGGATAATCTATTGAAATCCGAAGTGGAAATGTCATAAAGATAGTTTTCAATGACATATCTAATAGAGCAATGAGCCTCATTTACAAAAACTAATATTACTTATACTATACGTGATGTAGTCAGTCTAGTGGGAGTTGACACATGTCCATACTCTGAACCAAGTTATAGATTTGAAAAAGGAATAATTGCATATAAATTGTCTATGGAAAGGTTCGTAGTCAAGCCACTGACTTTCCATTCAACTGGGGGTCAAGATGTGTTGCTAGATACTACTCATGACCTGTTTAAATTAATTGTTAATTTAAGTGGCCAATATAACCGGGAACCAAATGGGTCACACGCATTAAAGATATGGAGAATGAGTAAAATGGTCTTGGATAGGATCCAAAGTATAAGAGAATTATTTTAGAATGGATTGCGATGAGATCGCACGAAAAAATCATTCAAGAGTGTCACGGGCTTGCGCGAGCTAGGCAGGTTGTTGTCCCACCTTACGGGCAAGCTGGCCTGCCCAGCAGCAGCCCGTAGCAGGCCCAGCACACTTGCAGCTTCTATCTATTGGCCAACGGCTGTAATTGGCCATAATTAGGCTAATTATGGCCAATTACTATTCATTAGTTGTCATTTTCTCCATTTTGACTGTTCATCTTATTTTTGAATTTGATTTAAATAGAAAAGACATAAAATGGTAGAAAATAGACATGAAAATATTTTTTATGAAAAAAATATTTTTTAAGGCACAACAAAAATTCTCTCAATAACACTTTCAAAGCTAGCACTTTGAATTTGTTCAAACCATTTCTCTTGATAGTTTCTTCTTCACTGTTCACATGGATTACCATTAGAGACATCCTATTGTGGATTGTTGTGGTTTGCTACAACCCTACAAAGTGAAGATTTGAAGAACAAATAAAAATTATAAGGTATAATTTTTAACATTTACATTTATATAAATTAGTTTTAATGGTACAAGTATTATCTTTTGTTTTGGGTTTTTGAACATTTTTATTTTACCCTGCGTTTATGAATATGCTTCATTCTTCAGAACCCAACATTGGTATTTGAGCCTCTTTGTATCCATTAAAATTAATTTTAATTGAAAGTGCAATGGGATTACATGTTTTTTATGATTTTGGATCAATAGGTTTTGAAAAATTGAAATTAATTTGTAAGATATAATTTCTTTTCTTTCTTTAATATGATCATGGGATGATTAAGAATGATTATTTTGATAGAAAAATGATTTGAATGTGATTCAAATAATTAATTTCGAATTTATTTCAAAAATGCCTAAAATTGCCTTGTTTATGAACATGTGTTATTGTTTGGCTTAATTGCTGGGGCTGGTTGCATTTTTCTTGTAATTTAATTATGAAAAAATTATTTAGATAAATTGAGAATATTTTTATGCCTCTGGAAGTATCCAATAATTAATTAAAAATTATTTTAAGTAATTTTTCAAACAAACACAAAAATGGGACTATTTTAGCTTACCCGGTGGGGCTGTTCTGTTTGATATTTTTGTATGTGTTTATTTTATTTCCAGAACCTTGAAATAATTTTTATGTTATTAAAAATATGTTATTTTGATGTTAGATGGATGCCAAAATTATTTTTTAATCATTTGAAATTTTAAAAATTCTAGATATCGAATTAGTCATTTTGAGCGTCTAAGTGTGTTGGTTCGTTTGTCTTAGTAATTTTGGCTTGTGCCAAAACTATTTTGATGAACTTGAGCTGACCTAAAGATAATTAGAATGGTGATTTGATATTTTGGAAATTTGTAGAATTTTTGGAAATTAATTTTGAATTAATTTAAGTTGTACAATTGTAATTGTAGTATGACTAGAAATTGGTATGTATATTAAAATTAAATTGTTTAATTTTAACATCATAATATTCTGATTTTAAGGAGAATTAATTTTGAATTATTTCTGGAAATATGGAATTTAATTTAATTTGATTAAATATTAAATTCAACTTTAAAATGACATACAAAGTTAAATTAACCGAAAGAACACATATAGGCAATTTCGATTCATGTGTTGAATCGATTTACAAATTGAAATCCAAAATTGTCATTTTTATTTTGTGCATTAGAGAATGCATGTTAGGGGGTGTATGAAGAGGCATGATGAATAATTATGGACTTATGCCCAATGTGATTAAGCATGCATGAAATTATTTTATTTTATGGTAAATAGGGTAAATGGGGCGTGTGTGTCCCTACCTCTTTTTTCTTTCTTATGTATTTTTCTTCTCGTCTTTACTCCCCTCAAATGTAAATTGAGGTTTTCTATAATTTGAAATATGTAATTAGATTACGTAGGATTAGGATAGAATGAAGATACAAAGGAGCAAGAAGCAAAGGAGATGGTACCATAAACAAGAAGACTTAGAAATAGGAATTTGATTTCTATTTTGGGATGTAAATTCATGCATATACCTAGGTAAGACCTAGTCAATTTGTCTTTGGCTCAAGAGATTGACTTTAGTATGTCCATAATCATGCCATATAGTTAATGTAACTATCTTTATATATGAATGTGATGAATGTATGATATATAAAAGCATGAAATAATAACTTGATGAGACTTAAAAAAGAAATCCCTCACTAAATAAACAATTAAGTCTTACGCCTTCCATTAATATGGGGAGAACCAGATTCTTCTAGAGTTAGGGTTGTTGAGTTGCCTCAAGCTCACTTTATAAGAATATGTTTAATCCATTTAAATTAGATTTCACAATTAATGGGTTAGACTTAACCGATATTATTAACTTGTTGGATTTGCACCAAGGTTAATGTGTATTGGAGGTGAAGTTGGGTTTGTATACATGAGATTTACACATATCAAGACTCGATAGCCCAATGTATGTGCACACATCAATAAGTTTATAACACAAGATTCGATAGTTGCATGAATAATGCAATTGGTATAGATTAGATACCTACCAACCAAACTAAGGATAGCTTGTTGAGTTGCCTCAAGGTTATTCTTAGCTATTTGGATATTGACCCACAAGGAGAACTTCCATATAAGTTCTCTCGGGTTAATAGTGAGGGCTATGAATTCGCTATAAAATAGTGGGAGCCATAATGCGATTTATTAAAGACCTAATCAACATGCATTTTTTGTACATTCTAACATGTTCTATTTTATATCTAGGTTGCTAGAATCATCATCATGACAAGTGTGAATTTGCGATCGCTAATGTAATCAAATAAGTTGACTGAGCCCAATTTTTTGGATTGGCTAAGGAATCTGAGAATAGTTCTCAAATCCAAAAATATTGGCTATGTCCTAGGTGAGGCACTCCCTAATCCCCTACTGCTAATGGTTCTGAAGATGTTCAGAAAGCATATTAAAAGCATCTCGATGATAGTGAGATGGCAAGCTGCATTAGACTTGGTACTATGTCAGTTGAGTTGCAAAAGAAACATGAGGCTATGGATGCTAATTCCATAGTATACCATCTAAAAGAGCTTTTTGATGAGCAAGCACGTTCTGAAAGGTTCGAAACTTCAAGGTTGCTCTTCCGCAAAAAGATGGTTGAGGGGACATCTCTAGTGCAATATGCATTGAAGATGAATGGCTATATTGAGAGGTTGGCCACCATGGGATTTGTGATGGACCATGAATTAAGTATGGACTTAATTCTAACTGTTTTGTCTGATAGTTATTAACATTTTGTGCTTAACTATAGGATGAACCAAATCTTTACGACTATTCCTGAGCTGATTAACTTGTTTAAAATAGCTGAGCCATCTATCAAGAAGGACAGCAAGGCTGTGATGCTGGTGGTCTCTTCAAGTTATAAAAGGAAGAACCTTAAGAAGAAGAAGAAGTCCATGAAGCCTAAGGGAGGCATGGCCAAGAAGAAGGCCAAGGATATTGCTCCAAAAGGGACATGCTTCCATTGTGGTAGGGATGGCCACTGGAAGACAAACTGCAAGGCTTACTTGGAGTCCACAGTAGATAGCTCAATAAGGGAGAGTTAGACGTATGCGTTGGAAATGGAGCAAGGGTTACTGCATTAGCTATAGGAACATATGTATTGACCCTCCCTAGTGGGCTTATATTAAATTTGGAGAATTGCTATTATGTACCTTCTTTGACTAAACATTATTTCTGTTTCAAGTCTAAATAAATATGGTTTCCTTTTAGCTTTTAGTAACAAATGTTGTTCTATTATGTTGAATTGAATTCTTTATGCTAATGGTACATTATGCAATGGAATATACATATTAGATATGTCAAATCAAATTGTAAACATCAATGATAATAAAAAGGAAAAAACAAGATATGTTGAAATCATCTTATTTATAGCATTGTCATCTTGGTCATATAAGTGAGAAACATATGGCTAAGCTACACAAAAGTGGTAGTTTGGGGTCATTTGATTATGAATCATATGACACATGTTCTTACATGATAATTTGGGGTTGTCCTGGTTATGTGAAGCGGACAATGTCAGATAAGCTAAAAGCTAAGTGTGACCGATGTCTGTTTGTGGGATATCCAAAAGCATAATATGGATATCAATTTTACCACCCCTTGGAACAAAAGGTTTTTGTTTCAAGACATGTTATCCTTTTAGAGAGAAAATTACTTCTAAAAGGAGATAGTGGAAGCAAAATTGAACTTGAGGAAGTTCAAGATGCTCAAACAAATGCTGATCAACTGCCTGAACCCGAGCTTATTACTTATACAGATGATATAACAGCTCAACCTTCTGAAACACAAGAGCTTCATAGGTCAAGTAGGATACGTCCTGTTCCAAAGAGATATGGATTTCCCATTAGTGAATAGAATGGCATATTGCTCATAGAAAATGATGAGCCTACAACCTATGAAGAGGTTCTAAATAGTTCAGAATTTGATAAATGGCTTCAAGCCATAAAGTCAGAAATGGATTCCATGTATGAAAATCAAGTATGGACATTGGTTGACTCACTCGAAGGAATAAAGCCTATAGGGTGCAAGTGGGTTTTCAAAAAGAAAACTGACATGGATGGTAATGTGATTACCTATAAAGCTAGACTTGTTGCTAAAGGTTATCATCAAAGACAAGGAATTGACTACGATGAAACTTTTAGACCAGTAACTATGCTTAAATCCATAAGGATACTCCTAGCCATTGCTAGTCATTATGATTATGAGATATGACAAATGGATGTGAAAACAATTTTCCTTAATGGAAATCTGACTGAGGATGTGTACATGATACAACCAAAAGGTTTCATATGAAATGATAGCAAAAAGGTATGTAAGCTTTAAAGATCCATTTATGGATTAAAGCAAGCATCTAGGAGTTGGAATATTCGGTTTGATGAGACAATCAAACAGTTTGGTTTCTTACAATATCCGGAAGAACCTTGTGTCTACAAGAAGGTTAGTGGGAGTGCAATCGTATTTCTTGTGTTATATGTAGATGACATATTGTTAATGGGAAATGATGTCTCAGCCTTACAGTCAGTCAAAATTTGGTTATCCAATAATTTCTCTATGAAAGACCTTGAAAAAGCAGTCTATATTTTGGGGATAAAAATCTATAGAGATAGATTTAAAAGATTGCTTGGTCTTTCACAGTCTACATACATAGATAAATGCTAAAGAGGTTTAGCATGGAGCAGCCCAAGAGGGGATATATTCCCATGACCCATGGGATTGCTCTCTCAAAGTCTTTGTGTCCAAAGACACAAGATGAGAGCACATCCATGAGTTTGATTCCATATGCTTCAGCTACAAGATCAATCATGTATGCTATGATATGTACAAGACCCAATGTATCATATGCTATGAGTGTCACGAGTAGATACCAATCGGACCCTAGTGAGGGTCATTGGGTGGCTGTCAAGAATATCCTTAAGTACTTAACAAAAACAAAGGATGTATCTTGGTTTATGGAGATGGAGATATTACTGTGAGCGGGTATACCGTTGCCAGCTTCCAATCTGACAAGGATAACTCAAAATCTCAGTCAGGTTATATATTCACACTAAATGGTGGAGCAGTTAGTTCTAAGAGCTCCAAACAAGAAAAGACTGTTGATTCCACAACCGAAGCAGAGTACATTGCAGCTTCTGAAGCAGCAAACGAAGCAGTTTGGATAAAGAAATGCATCATAGAACTTGGAGTGGTTCCCAGCATTATTGATCAAATACAATTGTATTGTGATAATAATTGAGCCATTGCTCAAGAAAAGGAGCCACGACCTCATCAGAGATTACTCAGAAGATACCATTTGATTAGAGAAATCAATGGTAGGAATGATGTAAAGATAGAAAGAGTGGCCACTGATCAGAATATTGCTGATCCTCAAACAAAGCCACTTTCTTAAAAGAAATATTATTCTCATGTACTCGCCTATGGAATTAAATACAAAGGCGATTGGTTTTAGTTCAAGTGGGAGCTTGTTAGAGGAGTGCTCTAAAGGCAATCACCTTTATCACTTATTATACAAATTTATTTGATTAATAAAAGGATTTTTCATTAATTTGATGTTCATTTGATATAAGAATTGATAAGTGATCTTAAATCAACTAATGAAGTCCTTGATACATAACATAGCATGAAGGAAATCATGATGAGATCATGATATTAAGATTCTTATCATGTGTAATTATGTTAGTATCAAAATTATCCCTAGTCATAGGATTAATGAGACAAGACATTATTAATCAAGGCAGACTAGCAAATGTTACACTCCTTGATTGGATCGAGTAGTAGATCTCATAATCTATAAACATGAGATGTTTAGAGTTAACATGTGGATGCTTGCTAAGTGTAGCTAAGTACATTGGATGACCAACTATGAGACAATCATATGGATAATCTATTCAAATGTCAATGATAGTCGCATCATAGCAATGCTGCAAGTATCCTTTAACTTGAGGTACTCAACAATATCTTGAATATTGATTATGTATTTTGACACAATTCCTTATTGCCTCAGAGAGGTAGATCATAGGGTGGTGATTGGATACAACTTGAGGTATTTGAAGGTAATTGGGTAACCAACAAAGTATTCACCACTGTTGATAGAAAGAGTGTATACCCATAGCCTCTTGTCGTGGTCATTACTCAGGAATCTCTGGCCGGAGTAGAAATGTCATAAAGAGACTCTTCAATGACATATCTAATAGAGTAATGAGCCTCAAGGACAAGAACTAATATTACTTAGACTAGACGTGACGTAGTCAGTCTAGTGGGAGTTGACACATGTCCATACTCTGAATTAAGTGGGGTATAGATTGGTGAAAGGAATAATTGCATAGAAATTGTCCATGGAAAGCTTCGTAGTCAAACCACAGACTTTCCGGTCAATTGGGTGTCATGATGTGTTGGTAGATACCACTCATGACCTGCTTAAATTAATTGTTAAATTAAGTGGCCAACATAACCAGGAACCTAATGGGTCAAACACATTGAAGATATGGAGAATGAGTAAAATGGTCTTGGATAGGATCCAAAATATGAGAGAATTATTTTAGGATGGATCGCGATAAGATTGCACGAAAAAATTGTTCTGGAGTGTGACGGGCCCGCGCGGGCAAGGCATCTATTGGCCAGCCTTGCGGACTAGCTGGGCTGCCCAGTAGCTACCCGCAACAAGGCCAGCGTGCCTGGAGCTTCCATCTGTTGGCCAACGGCTGTAATTGGCCATAATTAGGCCAATTATGGCCAATTAATATTCATTAGTTGTCATTTTCTCCATTTTTGACTTTTCATCTTATTTTTGAATTTAATTCAAATTGAAAAGATATAAAATGGCAGAAAATACACATGAAAATTTTTTTTGTGAAAATAATATTTTTAAGACAACAAATATTCTCTCAAGAACACTTTCAAAGCTAGCACTTTGAGTTTATTCAAACCATTTCTCTTGATAGTTTCTTCTTCATTCTTCGCGTGGATTATCATTAGAGACATCGTAGTGTGGATTGTTGTGGTTTGCTACAACCCAACAAAGTGAAGATTTGAAGAACAAAAAAAAATTTCAAGGTATAATTTTTAACATTTACATTTATATAAATTAGTTTTAATGGTACAAGTATGATCTTTTCTTTTGGGTTTTGAAAAATTTTATTTTTCGCTACGTTTATGAATATGATTCATTCTTCAAAACCCAATATGTATGATATATAAAACCATGAAATTACAACTTGATGAGACTTAACAAAGAAATCCCTCACTAAATAAACAATTAAATTTTACACCTTCCATTAATATAGGGAGAACCATAGTTCTTCTAGAGTTAGGGTTGTTGAGTTGCCTCAACCTCACTCTATAAGAATATGTTCAATTGATTCAAATTAGATTTCATAATTAATGGGTTAGACTTAACCAATATTATTAACTTGTTGAATTTGACCAAGGTTAATGTGTATTAGAGGTGAAGTTGGGTTTGTATACATGAAATGTACACATATTAAGACTTGATAGCCCAATGTATGTGCACACATTAATGAGCTGATAGCAGAAGATTTGATAGTTGCATGAATAATGCAATTGGTATGGATTAGATACCTACCAACCAAACTAAGGATAGCTTGTTGAGTTGCCTCAAGGTTATTCTTAGATACTTTGATATCGACCCACTAAGTGAACTTCCATATAAGTTCTCTCGGATTCATAGTGAGGGCTATGGATTCGCAATAAAATAGTGGGAGCCAAAATGCGATTTATTAAAGACCTGATAAACATGCATTTTATGTACATTCTAACAAGTTCTATTTTACATCTTGGTTGCTAGAATCATCATCATGACAAGTGTGATTTTGCGATCGCTAATGGAATCAAATAAGTTGACTGGGCCCAATTTTCTGGATTGGCTAAGGAATTTGAGAATAGTTCTCAAATCCAAAAAGATTGGCTATGTCCTAGCTGAGGCACTCCCTAATTACCCTGCTGCTAATGCTTCTGAAGATGTTCAGAAGGCATATTAAAAGCATCTCGATGATAGTGAGATGGCAAGCTGCATTATGCTTGCTACTATGTCAGCTGAGTTGCAAAAGCAGCATAAGGCTTGGATGCTAATACCATAGTATACCATCTAAAAGAGATTTTTGATGAGCAAGCACATTTTGAAAGGTTCAAAACTTCAAAGTTGCTCTTCCGCACTAAGATGGTTGAGGGGACATCTCCAGTGCAATATGCATTGAAGATGAATGGCTATATTGAGTGGTTGGCCACTTTGGGATTTGTGATAGACCATGAATTAAGTATTGACTTAATTCTAACCGGTTTGTCTGATAGTTATTCACATTTTGTGCTTAACTATAGGATGAATCAAATCTCTACCGCTATTCCTGAGCTGATTAACTTGCTTAAAACAATTGAGCCATCTGTCAAGAAGGATAGGAAGGCTGTGATGCTGGTGGACTCTTCATGTTTTAAAAGGAAGAACCTTAAAAAGAAGAAGAAGTCCATGAAGCATAAGGAAGGCGTGGCCAAGAAGAAGGGCAAGGAGATTGCTTCAAAAGGGACATGCTTCCATTGTGGCAAGTGTAATATCCTCAACCTTCCCCACATGCATATCCACATGCATTTCATTTGAACATATGCATCTTCCATATAATTCAATTGAATATGTGCATTTCATACAAATTTTCTTAGAAACATGTTCATGGCACACACTAGCTACGTGTCCTAGTATTTGGCAATTGTTTAGAGTAGCACATGTGTACTTATAACCTAAATGAGGATAAAAAATCATTAGAAATAAATTTCATAAGGTGACTAAATTAAGGTAAGAAAAATGACTAAATTAAGATTATTAAACATTTACATTGTTAATTTAGTTAAATCGGGGCAAATGATTAAGTTGTATTATTATGTGAATTAGTAGAATTATAAATATATGTAAATTATAATAATAATATAGATAAAATAACATGAAAATGAAACAAAAGGAAAATAAAAGAAAAGAGAAGAGAAAAGAAAGGAGAAAAGAGTAGAGAAAAAAGAAGAGATGAAGAGAAAAAGCATAAAAATACAAAAAAACAAAAGGTTGGCTTTATCTTCTTCCCCCATTTCTGCCTCCTCACTTCAGCCCGTTTTGTTCTCCATTTCCTCCATTCAGACTTCAATTCTTCCTTGTTTCACTTAGTTTTTGAGGCAAATTGATCCCTTTCAAGTTCATTCTTGGTAAGTAATCAATTCTTATTGCCACAGGGTTGATTTGAGTTGATAAGGTTCAGCTATAGGCACTGATTTTCATCCCAATTTTGATATTAATATAAATTGATTCTGGAAAAGTTTAAAACACAAACGTTGTTCCTTTATGTATTATATTTATGTATATGTAAACCTTTTTGCAAGATGTTGTGTATAGAATGAGATATCTTCTTTGTACTGAAACTGGTCAGGGTGTGAACCCTAGCCAAGATAGCTACTGTGTTCTTTAGTTTTGAAAATCATAGAGCCATTATTTGAAGTATCTAAAAACATAAAAGTTGTATATATATGTGTTATGTATCTTTACACTAAATTTTAGATTCATAGGTCTTGTAAATTTTGAGTTATGATGAATGGAACCATGACTGTTGCATGACTTGAACTGCCAACTGAGTGCCCTGGGCAGATCCAGAAACTTGTTTGGCTAATTGGAGCTCCTTAGAGCTAGAATCTGTAAATTCTTAAAACTTGAAAGTTATAGATATATGTATTAGCTAAATTTTGGTCTAATTTCATCTGAATATGTTATGTATAGACTAAGTTATGGCCTTTGGAAGTCATACTGGTCTGGAAGCCAATTCTATTATGGACCAGTGAAATATTTCTTATAATTTGAAGACCTTAGAGACATAATAGATAAAAGTTATAAACAAGAAAAATGTTAAATTTCAACATATATAAGTTTTTGTAAATTTTCATTAAAATTATACTTATATATTATAAGTTGTGATGAACCAAAGTTGGTACCCTGAAACTGCCTAAAGGCAGAAAACAAAACATGTTTATAAATTCCACCAAATATTGTACAATGATCCAATTGGTATGAAATTTAATATGTTACATAATTATATGTTAATTTTAATTAGGAATAAGAATCAGATTAATTGGTCAAGTATAGAAAATTTTATAGGATAAATAGTACCATATGGTCACACTGCCTCATAGGAAATATCTCAGCTATTGATATGAGCAATGCATATTAATTTGTTTAAGCCACATTAAGTCTCCCTAATCATGAGATAATTGATTACGTTTTCATATTAGGCTTGCAACATATTAGAGACCCACAAGGAGCAGATAGACAATAAATTAGGGGTCGACATCAAAGGAGAAAGGTGAGTCTAATTATCAATTGAATGCTGTAGTGCAAATGAATGTTGCTTGCTATGTGATTCATATGATTGTCATGATTGGTCCTTGATAATATGATGATGGATAATTTGTGACATTGTGGTACATACAAATGGTATACTTGTGGTGTATTTGAGGTATATGTTTGACATATGTGATATATATATAGACATGGTATATGAATAGTATATACAAGGTATATGTGTGGCATATAAGGCATATATGGGGTATATGTATGTTATATGTGGTAAGATACAATGGCTGATGAATGCTTAAGTACAAGTGCATATGCATATGGACTTAAAAAGGCGATGTGACTAGTTAATCGATATTGTAAAGAAAAAGAAGAGGCCTATGGCCCAACAAATGTGCAAATGAAATAAATAATCAAGCTAGCTAGCAAATGCAAATGTTCACATGGAAACCCGAGGCAATGTCTGTTTAACTTGGTCACAACAAAATGAAATAAGCAAATAATTCTCTCTTTTTCTCATCAACATAAATTCTTGGCACATATTTCTTTTTAAACTCTACCACAAAGAAATCCCATGTTTGAGGGGTCAGAGTCTGAGGTTTCGCTAACACCAACTTCCACCAGTCATAGGCATGCTCCTGAAGGAGGGATACTGCATATCTGACCTTGTACTACTCAGGACACTGCAACTCCTCAAAAACCTGCTCTATCTTTTCCAACCAAAATTCAGTTGCTGCTGGGTCATCCTCTTTCTTGCCCATAAAATCCGTAGCCCCATATTTTCTTAATTTATCAATCTAGGGTTACGGTTGAGATGAGGGAGGTGGTGGAGCTGGTGGCGGCATAACTTGTGCTATATGCTATAACAAGGTAGCCATCTGTTGCATAAGGGGTACCTAACCCGGGTTAACCTGTTCTTCAGCATGTTGTGGAGCTATAACACTAGGCTCTGAGGCTCTAATTGATGCTAACTGCCTATGAGTAGCCGAATTAGAGATATTATCACCCTCTTATTCTTCGTGACTTTGTCTTGATTCCGAATTCATTAAAACCTATATTGTCAAATGAAGGGTCCCTTATTAGAATATAGCAGCTTAAAATAATGCAAATACTGAAAACATGCACTTATCTTCCAATACCCACTAAATAAGAATAATTAAAACCTATGGCTCTGATACCAAAAATTGCAACACCCCCATTACCCCACTTCCGTTCAACAAGGTAAGTGAGTATTACCCGTCTAACTATTTTGTAAATTTAATGAAATGAAATAAATTTTTTTTTGAAAATATTGCAAACACCGAAATAAAAATTATTACAAGCACAAATATTCAAAATTTTATTTATTTATAAAGTACATTAATTTACAGTACAATTCATGTCTATAATACATATTATGGGAAATAAAACCATAATTTAATTTAGAGAATTTTTTTATAAAATATACCAAAAAGACACCCCAAAGCTTTTTGCTGCTTCCTTCCAGGTACCCTTCTTCTTCTGACAATGCTAATTTCTACGGCAACCCTTCTAAACCTGCACGAGAGAAAACCACCCGCGCTAAGCTAATAGCTTAGTGGTGCTTCAATGATAAAAATTTTACATACATATATTTTTTTTCACATACTAATTAACCATTTAATAAGTAAGACATAAAATAAAGAATTATATACAATCAATAAAATTTCAGCAAATACTCAATATTGAACAACATGAATTCATATAACATTTATAAAAATTGCGTACTTCGATTTTATTATTTTTATTATTATTACTACTATTAATATTATTAATATTAATATTATTATTATTATTATTATTATTATTATTATTATTATTATTATTATTATTATTTTCTTGTGTCCATAACACCTATAACCGAACTAACTAATAGAAATAACGGGATTTCCATTTCCGGCTTTCATAATATAGCGCCAAACGCTTTTATAATAATGTCATTATCAGCTTTTGTTATATTGTCATTACCGGCTTAATAATTTTGCGCCGAGCGCATTTATAAATTGTTATTGTCGGCTTTTATATTTTTCACCAAGTGCCTAAATCCCTTGATTGGCATACCAAACTATTCTCTATTCTAGTTCTAGCCTAGGTGTCTTTGGGCTTAACTATTTTTATTTTAATTCCCAATATTTCAAAAATTGCCAATATTATTCAACTATCATAATCATGCTTATTTATTTTTGTTCTTTATTTTCATTATTATTGCACTAAAATCTCACACATAAATAATTTGTTATACTTTCATAACTACCATTAAAATAATTATTCATATTAATTATTATATATAATTATCACAACACAAACACAACTATAATATTTCATGTTTTTACCTATGGCAGATTTCGGACATATTTTTGGGCTTCATTTTTAGCCCAATTATAATTCGAATTTAAACTTATGGTCTTCTAACAAGTTGTATATTATTGTCTTATCTTTCCGATTCATCAAAAATCACTTAAATAACACTTTTCTATCAAAAGTTATGATCCATTCACTACTGCATCATCACAGAATTTTCTGCCCAGAATTTTCTACACAGATTCTAGGTTTAAACTTCATTCATTTTTTTGGGAAAATATAGACATAATTAGATATTATAGTCTAAATAAAAATTAAATTCCTATGTCTTAGCTTTCATTTCCAATAAATAACATACAAAAAGGAGTTCCATAACTCATGTTATCATCAAAATAGACAGAGCTATTCCTGAAATTCTTTACCCGAGCCATCAATTGGCATCAATCCATATTTCAACCACATTCATCATTTGCATTCATTTTAATACTAAAATTTCCAGAATTACAACTACATTCATATGTCTCAATTATTTCACAACATTTGGTCCCATTGCCTTATATAATATCAAAAGTCACAATAAAACACATAACATCTCAAAAACACAAACATAACAAACCTTAACATATAATTCCATACATATTAACAACATGCAACATTTTTATCAATGAAGCACATACCTTATCAGCCTTGGTTCTTCCCTTAAACCTTCATTTCCTTCCCTTATTAGGTACCTTTGTCCTTGCATTTATCACCCTCTTGACGGCCTCTCACTTGTTCACTTATTTTTCCTACATAACCATACCACATCTCAATTCCAATATCTAATTTCAATGCTTTTCATGTCTACATAATATTCTAATGCTCCTAATATGTTTTACACCTTAATTAAGCTAAAATGTACTAAGGTTAAACTTCCTTCTTCATATGTCATGGCTGTCTAAAAACCATATCCTAGTTCCCAATTTATTTTCTTCAATTCAACACTCAAATCATGTTTCACTTATCACCAATTGTTGTGCTTCTATGCTAATTTCCAATTTCCCGAAATTTCTTTAACTATGGCAGCCCCTCATTCATCCATTAACATCATATTTTCTTTATTAAGCCATAAAACAATTAACTAACTTCACTTGTGGCAGCTACCTCCCCACACCCGAACCACATGTGCCCGGATGAGGGAGCGCTGCTACCGGTCTTCCTTACTTTTTCAAATCGCTGTATAATTTTTTTTTCAACACTCATGTATATGTAGATATATACAAAAATCAGAGTACAATTTATTTACATTAGATAGTGATTTTAACATTAAAGTAATTTTTAATGTAACACCCCCTCACCCTAACAGCTTATGGACGAATGAGGATGTGCTACGCTGACTTTATCGGTTAAAATTTCATTTTATTAAATTGTGTTTAACTGAAAATTTCTCATATATATATATATAAATATATATATATATATATATATATATATATATATATATATATATATATATAAATATATATATATATATATATATATATATATATATATATATATATATATTATTTACAATTTGTTTACTTTGTAATATAAAAGAAATTATAACATAAAAGATAAACTACATTTTATATAATAACAAGTTATTTACAAAACGTGTTGTTTATTCTACAAATACTACAAAATAAAACTCAAAACATAATTACATAATTTGTGCGACCCACAATATTTGATACGAGCTGGCTTACTGGACTCAGATCACTGTGTCTTTATCCAAAGACCTCAACTACTTCTTTAAATCTGCGTGGAAGAAAACTCACACGCTAAGCTCAAGGCTTAGTGGTGCATATAAATATGGCAAAAAACTATTTTATGCAATCATGCATTATCATATCCCAACTCATGCTTCATCATATTCTCATGCAAATATACATATCATGGTATTCTAACATATATAGACATCAAATTACATTATTTTATTTCATATTTATTTATTTTATTACCCCCTTATTGTATAACACTAAATGTTCTTTTTATACATGCCACAATTCATAATTCCATTTTTTTATTATCAATAATTCTTTTATGTTCCATGACTTTTTATTTATGTCTTGACTGATGCCCAAGACACCTATGAACCACTGACTCAGATAACGGAGTTGTCATCCAGGCACTTACGAGTGCCACCCGGGCAATATGATGTGCACATATAAGTGCCATTACCGGCGTAGATAACCGTGCCAGTACTGGCGTAGATAATCGTGCCATTTCTGGCATAGATAAAAGTGTCATTACCGGCATAGATAACAGTGCCATTACCGACATAAATAATCATACCATTAATGGATTTATCATTTTCATCATACTCCCCCCTATTTCGCATGCCAAACTACCCTAAGTTGGTTCTAGTTAGGTGTTCTAGGGCTTATACAATTTTATTAAAACACATAACAATTAATTTCATACTTTTCATGCATGTAATATCTTAAAATAATCACATAATCACTAAATCAAAACAATATTTACATAATATAACAAGATTCACATCATTTTACTCATTTCATTTCTCATCTCATATGCTGCCCTGTCACTGGTAGATTTTGTTCTCTGTCTTGGAGCTTAATTTTCATCCTGTTTCGTTCTGCATTTAATTATATGATCTGCATAAAAATTTTAGATATGAATCTTAGCTTTAATATGAAACTTGAATCACTTAATTATAAGTTTTGTATCAAAAGATATGATAATATTAACACTAACTGGTCACTTATAATTCTGCCCAGAATTTTCTGGATAGATTCTAAGTCTGAAAGTTATGAATTTTTTCTGGAAAATTATAGACATATTCAGATATTATGGTCTAAATAAAACTTGTAGCCCTATGTCTTAGCTTTCATACAGAACAACTAACACACAAATCCAAGCTTCATAACTCAAATTATAATAGTTTAAGTACTTACTGCTCATTACTAACAATTCTGCCCAGAATTTCTGGACAGATTCTATGTCCGTGTTTTATGAATTCTTATGGATCATTACAGACATATTCAGGTTTTATGGTCTAAATGAAAGTTATATTCCTATGTCTTATCTTTCAAACCCAGCAAACAACATTCAATACTGAGTTCGAGAAATGAATTTATAACAGTTTAAGTTAACACTGCGCATCAATTTTCAGCAACGAACATACAAGATAATCATATTCAATTTTTACCAAATTAAATCCTAAGTCCAGCAAACATGCAACGCCAATATTTTCATCACAAAATAATATCAATTCAGAATCATCAACATGCCAAATAATTAAATCATGCAATTAAAAAAAATAAAATAGGCTATTGCCTTAGGTTATGTACAAACCTCTTTTTTTCTCTTTTCTTTCTGCTTTCCTTTGCTCCCTTGATCTAATTCTTCGTTAACTTGAGTTCCTAAAATTTAAAATCAGATTATTAAAACTTCATAAACCCTAATCTCTCTCTTTCTTCTTACTCTTTTAAGCTTTCTTAGGCATGAAAATGAAATTTCCCATGCCTTTCTCTCTCTTTTTCTCACTTTCTCTTCGTAGAACAAGGTTTGGTTATGGCTATCCAAGGGAAAAACGTGGGCTGGTTTGGAGAACATAATTTTCCTCAATGAAAAATGGATAAGGAAGAGGAAGAAACAATCAATAACAAAATGACAAATGTCATTAAAATGAGGGACACCTAAGCTTTATGTAGAAGCTTTTATTATTGTTCAATTAATTTGTTCATCTTACTTTGATGTATGGTGATTCAAGAAGCAACGTGGAAGACAAATAATTGATAGGAATTTCTAGATTCAAAGGGATAAGAGAGGATGAATGAGCAATTGATGAGAAAATGACAAAAACCAATTAAGGATGGGGACACCTAAGCTCACATTCTAGAAACTTTAATTAATTAGCTTCTTAAACTTTGCCCCTTGGTGTATTGGGCTTCAAGAAACGTGGAAGACACTTAATGATGGGAAAATTCTAGATCAAGGGTGGTAATTAAGAAAGGATAAGCACTTAAGAACAAAGGGACAAAATTACATAATTACTGGAGACACCTAAGCATTTTCTAGAAACTTTTCATTAATTTCTAATTCATGTATGTCAATTGACTTCTGAAAATGTGCCACTTGGTGTGGCTGGTCTCCATATGCATTTTATGTCCCAATTCATTTATTTAATTTTTGGCTATCCCAATAAATCCTCAAATTTTCGGTAAATTGCAAATTGACCCCTAAACTTTTCAAAATTTCCAATTTAGTCCTTTACTGAAATTTAACATCTTTAAATATTTTGAACACTTTATTAGATATTTTCCATACTTAACTACCCTTATTTTCATTATTTTTTTTGTTAAAAGTCCAAATTTAGACTTCGGTTAAACCGACGAGTCGATTTAACAACTCGCATGACTTAGTTCTAAATTAGAGGATATGACATTCTCTCCCCCTTAAAATAAATTTCATCCTCAAAATTTACCTGTTAATTATGTGAACAACTGAGGATATTGCCTCTTCATGACTTATTCATTCTCCCATGTGGCTTCTTCAGTAGCATGATTCTGCCATAGCACTTAAACTAATGGAACTTTCTTGTCTCGTAAAACTTTTTCTTCACGTGCTAATATAGCCACCGTTTCCTCTTCATAAGTCAAGTCAGTCTGCACTTCTATCTCTTCAATTGGTATGACATGAGTCGGATCAGACCTATATCTCCTTATCATCGACACATGAAAAACATTATGGATTTTATCTAACTCTGGTGGAAGGGCTAATCGATATGACACTGGTCCGATTCTTTCCAAAATCTCATAAGGACCAATGAACCTCGGACTTAACTTTCCCTTTTTACCGAATCTCAATACTTTATTCCAAGGTGAAACCTTGAGAAATACCTTATCTCCCACAGCATACTCTATATCTTGCCTTTTAAGGTCAGCATATGATTTCTGTCGATCTTGAGCTGCTTTCAATCTTTCTTGGATAATTCTAACCTTTTCTTCTGTTTGTTGCACTAACTTTGGCCCTATCAACTTCTTTTCACTCAATTCGGTCCAACAGATTGGTGTCCTGCATTTTCTTCCATACAATGCCTCATACGAAGCCATGCCTATGCTTGTCTGATAACTATTGTTGTAGGCAAATTCAATAAGAGGTAAATATCTATCCCAACTTCACTCAAACTCAAGCAGACAGCTTCTCATCATATCCTCTAGCAACTGAATAACTCTCTCCGATTGTCCATCCGTCTGCGGATGAAAGGCCGTGCTGAAATTGAGTCGAGTTTCCAAAGCTTGTTGTAGACTCTTCCAGAATTGTAAGGTAAATCTGGGATCTTTATCAGATATGATGGACATTGGCACTCCATGCAATCTCACTATCTCACTTACATAAATTTCAGCTAGCTTGTTCAATGAGTAGTTCATTCTGACTGGTAAGAAGTGTGCCGACTTTATCAATTGATCCACTATCACCCACACTGCATCATGCTTTCTCTGAGTCATCGGTAAACTAGACACAAAATCCATCGTGATTCTTTCCCATTTCCACTATGGAATCGGTATTGGTTGCAACAATCTTGTGGGCAACTGGTGTTCCGCTTTGACTTATTGACGAGTTAGACATTTAGCAACATATTTAGTGATATCCTTCTTCATCCCTGGCCACCAATATTGAGTTTTCAAATCTCGATACATTTTGTTCCTGCCTGGATGCATGGTATATACTGTTTCATGTGCTTCTTTTAAAATATCGATCCTCAGCTCTTCTACACCAGGCACACAAATCCTATTATTGAAGTACATTGTGCCATCCACTGTCAATGAAAAATCAGGCTTTTCTCCCTTTTTCACTACCTCGACTATCTCTACTAACTTTTCATCTTGCTTTTGAGCATCTTTGATCCTCTGCATCAAAGTAGATTGTATTCGCATCTCAGCTAAAATCTTCCTACTTAGTGCATCTGCAACCACATTAGCTTTTCCTGGCTGGTAGTCGATCACACAGTCATAATCTCTAATCAACTCCAACCATCTTCGTTGTCTCAGATTCAACTCTTTCTGTGAGGGAAGGTACTTAAGACTTTTGTGATCTATATAGATATAACATCTTTCCCCATACAGATAATGTCTCCAGATCTTAAGAGCAAAAACTATCGTAGCTAACTCCAAATCATGTGTCGGATAGTTAAGCTCATGAGGCTTAAGTTGTCTTGAAGCATAAGCAATCACCTTTCCTTCTTGCATAAGAACACAGCCTAAACCATTATGACTAGCATCACTGTACACAACAAAGTCTGTTCCCGGAGTAGGCTGAGTCAAAATTGGTGCTTCAGTTAGCATTGCCATCAATCGATCAAAACTTTCTTGACACTTGTCTGTCCACTCGAAACAAACCTCTTTTCGCAGTAGTTGTGTCAAAGGAGTCGCTAAGGATGAAAATCCCTTCACGAATCTCCTATAATATCCGGCTAATCCGAGAAAACTTCTCACTTCTGTCACATTTTGTGGTGGTTTCCAATTAAGAATAGCCTCAATTTTACTAGGATCAACCCAGATACCTTCTGTTGAAATTACATGACCTAGAAAACTGACTGCTTCAAGCCAAAACTCGCACTTAGATAGTTTTGCATACAAATGCTTATCCCTCAATGTTTGCAGCACTATTTTAAAATGTTGATCATGTTCTACTTGGTCTCTAGAGTAGACAACAATGTCATCAATAAACACTACTACAAATTGATCAAGGTATGGCCTGAACACTCGGTTCATCAGGTCCATAAAAGCTGCTGGTGCATTCGTCAATCCAAATGGCATAACCAGGAACTCATAATGACCATAACGTGTCCTGAATGTCATCATAGGTACATCTAACTCTTTTATCTTCAGTTGATGATACCCTTATCGAAGATCTATCTTTGAAAATATGGTTGCACCCTTCAATTGGTCAAATAAGTCATCAATCCTAGGCAGCGAGTATTTATTATTAATAGTCACCTTATTAAGCTGCCTGTAATCGATGCAAAGATGAAGAGTGACATCTTTATTCTTGACAAATAATACTGGAGCACCCCATAGTGATACACTGGGTCATATAAAACCCTTATCTAACAATTCATGCAACTGTACCTTCAGCGCTTTCAACTCTACTAGTGCCATCCTATATGGTGTAATGGAAATAGGGGTGATGTCGGGTACCAAATCGATAGCAAATTCAATTTCTCTATCCCGTGGTAACCCTGGCAACTCCTCTGGAAACACATCGGGAAACTCACTAACAGTTCCACCAAGTTCGGACTTGCTTTTTCCATATCAACCACATACGCTAAGTATGCTTCACATCCCTTGTTGATGAGTTTTTGGGCTTTCAACACTGATATCATATTGTCTGGATATCTTCTATCCTCATCCATCACCACTATCTCATCTTGTTCTGGAATTCTGATGATCATCTATCTTCTTCCACAATCCACTACCACTCCATAATAAGCCAACCAATCCATTCCCAAGATCACATCGAACTCATGGAATGGTAATTCTATCAATTATGATGGGAATTGCCTTTCTTGAATTTCAACTGGGCAACCCTTAAACACCTTGCTAACCCTCACATTGTGCCCTAATGGGTTAGTCACAATAATCTCAAATTCTAGAGTCTGTGGTTTTAAATCCTCTTGACCCGGTGGTGGTGTGCATATGTATGAATGCGTCGACCCTGGATCTATCAATGCATGTATGTCAGAGCAAAAGAGAAGGAATTTATCAATTAAGACATCTGGTGCATCCTGCTCCTCTCGGCCTCCAATGGCATATGCCCTAGTTGGGGCAGCTCTACTACTTTTTGGCCTCTCAATTGTCTTTGATCTAAACTCACTGGGCCCTGATCAGCCTCCTCTGCCTTGCCCAGAAGCCTGTGTCTGTATCGACTTAGTGCTCCCCGAACCTCTGCCATACTGTAACAAGGGACAATTTCTTTTCAAGTGATCTTTGGAGCCACACCTCCCACATGCTCCTGTCATCCACCAACACTCTCCTGGATGAGAACGACCACAATGTTGACATTCCAGTAGGGTTAGAGATCTATATGGTGTCTGTGTAGGTGCACTGGCTGCCGAAGAAATAGATCTCGTGGGTTGTCCCCACCTGAAAGAAGAAGGCCTGTTGGAACCCCCAGCCTAAAATTGGCCACTGAAAGATCTAGTTCTTTTGCCACTTGACTGTACTCTACTCGGTTGTGATATAGGCCTCTTGAACTGTAACATCACACCTCTTATGCATTTAAGTATAACCTATCCCTGTATCAAATAGTCACATACTGCATACTGAAAAGGCAAAATACCCTGTTAACAATAGTAGTAAAATTTTTTTTTTTCATATCATATCCTGTAAAATCAACTAACGACTTTACAAGTCTTATATCCTGTAAAATTACTAAATGACTTTTCAAGTCAACATTAAAACCACAATACGATATATCACATATATCAAAATATAAACTTTACACATAAGTATTTCCGAGTTGATTTCATTTATACATATTTAGACTCATTCCAAAATGACTATACATATTCAAGCATATAAGTCCAAAATACAGATGACATATTTTTATGCTTGTGTGGAATGCAAGGAGAGAGAGTGATGAGGCTCGGCCAATGACCTGTGCTCCATGTCTTCTATACACTACTCAAAATGAGCTATCACTTTTCTTTACCTGAAAAATGACGCAAATTGATGAGTTGCGGCTCAGTGAGAATAATCATCCAATGAGCTCTAAAGTACCAAACAACTCATAGTAATAAATCACAAATCCAATATATATCAGGTATTCTATTCCATTCATCAGTATCATATAAGTATCAATAAAGTTGAAACATATAATCATTACTCTTTATGTATGCAAATGCTTTGCTTATTTCATTTTGTTGTGACCAAGTTAAACAGACATTGCCCCGGGTATCCATGTGAACATTTGCATTTGCAATTGTATTTGCATTTGCTAGCTAGCTTGATCATTTGTTTCATTTGCACATTTGTTGGGCCATAGGCCTCTTCTTTTGCTTTGCAATATTGATTAACTAGTCACAACGCCTTTTAAGTCCATATGCATATGCATTTGTACTAAGCATTTATGAACCATTGCATCTTATCACATATAACATACATATACCACATATATGCCTCATATGCCACGCATATACCTTGCATATACTATACATATACCATGTATATATATCACATATGTCAAACATATACCTCAAATATACCACAAGTATACCATTTATACGTATCACAAACGCCACATATTGCCCATCATCATATTATCAAGGACAATCATGACAATCATATGTCAAACCACAAACGTCACATATTGTCCATCATCATATTATCAAGGACAATCATGACAATCATATGTCAAACCACAAACGTCACATATTGTCCATCATCATATTATCAAGGACAATCATGACAATCATATGTCAAACTACAAACGTCACAAATTATCCATCATCATATTATCAAGGACAAATTATGACAATCATATGAATCACATAGCAAGCAACATTTATTTGCACTAAGAATTCAATCGATAATTAGACTCACCGTTCTCCTTTGATCCCGACTCTTACTTATTGTCTATCTGCTCCTTGTGGGTCTCCAATATGTTGTGAGCCTAACATGAAAATATAATGGATTAACTCATGATTAGGGAGACTTAATGCGGCTTAAACAAATTAATATGCATAATGCATATACATAGCTAGGCTTTTTCCTATGGGGCAGTGTGACCTTATGGGACTGTTAAGCCTATAACTTTTCCTATAGTTGACCAATTAATCTGATTCTTGTTCCTAATTCAAAATAACACATAATCATAAAACATATTAAAATATCAGACCAATTGGATCATTGTAAAAGTTTTGGTAGAATTTCTAAGAGTGTTCTGTTTCCTGCCCTGTTTCTGCCCTTTGGCAGTTTCAGGGTACCAATTTGGGTAGTCCATATCTTACAATATGTAAATCAGATTATAATGAAAATTGGAAGACACATATATGGGTTCAAATGGAACATTTTTCATGTTCACAACTTTTTCCAATTATGCCTCTAAGGTCTTCAAATTATAAGCAACATGTCACTGGTCCAGAACAGAATTGGCTTCCGGACCAGTATGACTTCTAAAGGCCATAACTTACTCTATACATAACATTTTAAGCTGCAATTAGTACCAAAATTTAGCTAAGACATATACCTATAACTTTCATGTTTTGATAAGTTACATAATCTAGCTCTAAGGAGCTCAAATTAGACAAAACAGTTTCTGGAACTGCCCAGGGCACTCAATAGGCAGTTCAAACCATGGAACAGTCATGGTTACATTTACCATAACTCACAATTTACAAGATATATGAACCTGAAATTTGGTATAAAGATACATAACACATATATCTACAACTTTTATGTTTTGAGATACTTCAAATAATGGCTTTAACATATTCGAAATCAAGTAACACAGTAGCTTACTTGGTTAGGGTTCACACCCTGACCAGTTTCAGTACGAAGAGGATTTCTCATTATATACACAACATCTTGCAAATATATTCACATATCCATAAATATAAGACATAAATGAACAACTTTTATGTTTTAAGCTTTTTCAGATTCGATCTCTAAAATCATAAAAACTATGGAACAATATACTGCCTATTAATGAACCCTAAACACCAAAATCAAGCTTAACACAAGAATAAATGTTTACTCACCTATAATCACTCTTGGCTGATCTTGTTCCTGCAATTTTTTGGAGTGAAAGAAGGAAGAAATGGTGGCTGAAACTTGAAAAGAAATGGAAGGAATGAAGCAAAGAAGAAGAAGAAGAAGAAGATGAGGAAGGGAAGTGATAAGGTGGCTGCCTAATAAGTTAAAAGCCACCACCCACCACCTTATCTTCCTTTTCTTTGTTTCATCCGTCCCCTTTTTCCTTCTTTTATTTATTTATTTATTTATTTATTTATTTATTTATTTATTTATTTTTCTGACTTTTATTTTTTTTATTTTATTTTTTTATTATTATTATACAAATCAACATAATATGCAATTTAATCTCAATCTAGTCATTTTGCTTACTTTAATTTAGTCACCTTATTTCATTTATTTTTTTTAATACATTTTATCCTCATTTAGATTATAAATACACATGTGTGACTCAATACAATTGCAATGTACTAGGACACGTAGCTAGTGCGTGTCATAAACTTGATCCTACGAAAATACGTATGAAATGCATGTGTTCAATTGAATTATATTCAAATGCATATGTCAAAATAAAATGCATGTAATAATGCATATGTGGGAAGTCGAGGATGTTACATGAACCCTCTATCTTGTGTTGACTGTTGTGTGGCTAGAACTCTCTCAACTATTCTGGCAGATGCTAGCAAACTGGGAAAACACATCAGACGTATAGCTGAGACCTGTAGCTTGATTGGGTCTCTCAATCCATCTTCAAAGCGTCGGCACTTATCTGTCTCAGTGGATACAATGCCTCGAGCATACTTGCAAAGATGTGTGAATTCTCTTTCATATTCTGTTACCGATAAGTTTACTTGTTTCAGCATGAAAAACTCTCTTTTCTTATCATCTGTGTAGATAGGAGAAATATATTGCTCCTTAAATTTCTCTAGAAAGAACTCCCATGTCATAGGGTCAGGAGCCTCTGTGCTCTATGATTCAGATCGCCACCAGTCATATGCATGCTCCTGTAGTAAAGATACTGCATACTCATATTTATGCTCATTTGAGCAATGCAGCTGATCAAAAACTCTCTCTGTCCGTTCTAGCCAAAACTCTGCCACTGAGGGGTCATCTTCACATTTACTGTAGAAATCGGGTGCCCCTAAGTTCCTCAGTCTCTCAAATTGTAATCCTGATGAGGCTGATTGTGATGCTCTTTATAGCAAATCTATCATGTTCCTCATAAGCTCTGTTTGTCCTGTGCCAGCAATTGACTGCCCTCTTGATAGGCTAGCACTGGATCTAGATACATTAGCTTGGCGAAGACTGGGTCGCGATGAAGCCTGTGTTTCAGTAGGCTCATTACTTTTGCCTCCTTCAGCCACAATATGTCGTGACTCTGAAGCCATACTATACCTATATCATAAAATAACAGCCTCAATTAGTAAGCAGCAACTTTAATACTTAATTATGGGTACACACATGTTATAATTATTTTTTAAACCCATTTTAAAATCTCAAAACTGGCCAAACCAGGCTTTAATACAAAAATCCATAAACACCAACCTGGTGCTTGGGTACCAAAAACTGTAACACCCCCTCACCCTAGCAGCTTATGCCCGAATGAGGGTGTGCTATGCTTACTTTATCGGTTAAAATTTCATTTTATTAAATTGTGTTTAACTGAAAATTTCTCATATATATATATATATATTATTTACTATTTGTTTACTTTGTAATATAAAAGAAATTATAACATAAAAGATAAACTACATTTTATATAATAACATGTTCTTTACAAAACGTGCTGTTTATTCTACAAATACTACAAAATAAAACTCAAACCATAATTACATAATTTGTGCGACCCACAATATTTGATATCAGCTACCTTACTGGACTTAGATCACCGTATCTTTATCCAAAGACCTCAGCTACTTCTTTAAATCTGCGCGAAAGAAAACTCCCACGCTAAGCTCAAGGCTTAGTGGTGCATATAAATAAGGCAATAAACTTTTTTATGCAATCATGCATTATCATATCCCAACTCATGCTTAATCATATTCTCATGCAAATATACATATCATGGTATTCTAACATATATAGACATCAAATTACATTATTTTATTTCATATTTATTTATTTTATTACCATCTTATTGTATAACACTAAATTTTCTTTTTATACATGCCACAATTCATAATTCTATTTTTTTATCATCAATAATTCTTTTATGTTCCATGACTTTTTATTTATATCTTCACTTATGCCCAGGACACCTATGAACCACTAACTCGAATAACAGAGTTGCCATCCAGGCACTTAGGAGTGCCACCCGGGCAATATGATGTGCGCATATAAGTGCCATTATCGGCGTAGATAACCGTACCATTATCGGCATAGATAACCGTGCGATTACTAGCGTAGATAATCGTGCCATTACAGGCGTAGATAAAAGTGTCATTACTGGCATAGATAACATTGCCATTACTGGTATAGATAATCATACCATTAATGGATATAATCATTTTCATCATACTCCCCCTCGATTTGGCATGCCAAACTATCCTAAGTTGGTTCTAGTTAGGTGTTCTAGTGCTTATACAATTTCATTAAAACACATAAAAATTAATTTTATAGTTTTCATGCATGTAATATCTCAAAATAATCACATAATCACTCAATTAAAATAATATTTACATAATATAACAAGATTCACATCATTTTACTCATTTCATTCCTCATCTCATATGCTACCCTGTCACTAGCAGATTTTGTTCTCTATCTTGGACCTTAATTTTCATCCTATTTCATAATAATTTTAGATATGAATCTTAAATTTAATATGAAACTTGAATCACTTAATTATGAGTTCTGTATCAAAAGATATGATAATATTAACACTAACTAGTTACTAATAATTTTGCCCAGAATTCTGGATAGATTCTAAGTCTGAAATTTATGAATTTGTTCTGGACAATTACAGACATATTCAGATATTATAGTCCAAATAAAACTTGTATCCCTATGTCGTAGCTTTCATGCATAACAAATAACACACAAATCCAAGCTTCAGAACTCAAGTTATAATAGTTTAACTACTTACTGCTCATTACTAACAATTCTGCCCATAATTTCTGGATATATTCTATATCCGTGTTTATGAATTATTATGGATCATTACAGACATATTCAGGTTTTGTGATATAAATGAATGTTATATTCTTATGTCTTATCTTTCAAACCCAACAAACAACATGAAAAACCGAGTTCCAGAAATTAAGTTATAACAGTTTAAGTGAACACTGCTCATCAATTTCCAACAAGGAACATACAAGATAATCACATTCAATTTTTACCAAATTAAATCCTAAGTCTAACAAACATGCATCACCAAGATTTTCATCACAAAATAATATGAATTCAGAATCATCAACATGAAAAATAATTAAATCATGCAATTAAAAAAAATAAAATAGGCTATTGCCTTAGGTTATGCACAAACCTCTTTTTTTCTCTTTTCTTTCTCTTTACTTTTCATTCTCCTTTCCTTTGCTCCCTTCATCTAATTTTTGTTAACTTGAGTTCCTGAAATTTAAAATCAGATTATTAAAACTTCATAAACCCTAATCTCTCTCTTTCTTCTTACTCTTTTAAGCTTTCTTAAGCATGAAAATGAAATTTTCCATGCCTTTCTCTCTATTTTTCTCACTTTCTCTTCTTAGAACAAGGTTTGGTTATGGCTATCCAAGGGAAAAACGTGGGCTGGTTTGGAGAACATAATTTTCCTCAATGAAAAATGGATAAGGAAGAGGAAGAAACAATCAATATCAAAATGACAAAAGTCATTAAAATGAGGGACACCTAAGCTTCATCTAGAAGCTTTCATTATTGTTCAATTAATTTGTTCATCTTACTTTGATGTATGGTGATTCAAGAAGCAACGTGGAAGACAAATAATTGATAGGAATTTCTAGATTCAAAGGGATAAGAGAGGATGAATGAGCAATTGATGAGAAAATGGTAGAAACCAATTAAGGATGGGGACATCTAAGCTCACATTCTAGAAACTTTAATTAATTCTAATTGCATGCATGTTAATTAGCTTCTTAAACTTTGCCACTTGGTATATTGGGCTTCAAGAAATGTGGAAGACACTTAATGTTGGGAAATTTCTAGATCAAGGGTGATAATTAAGAAAGGATAAGCACTTAAGAACAAAGTGACGAAATTACATAATTAATGGAGAGACCTAAGCATTTTCTAGAAAGTTTTCATTAATTTCTAATTCATGTATGTCAATTGACTTCTTAAAATGTGCCACTTGGTGTGGCTGGTCTCCATATGCATTTTATGTCCCAATTAATTCATTTAATTTTTGACTATCCCAATAAATTCTCAAATATTCGGTAAATTACAAATTGACCCCTAAACTTTTGAAAAATTGCAATTTAGTCCTTTACCAAAATTTAACATCTTTAAATATTTTGAACAATTTATTAGTTATTTTACATACTTAACTACCCTTATTTTCATTAATTTTTTGATAAAAGTCCAAATTTAGACTTCAGTCAAATCGCTGAGTCGATTTAACAACTCGCGTGGCTTGGGTCTAAATTAGTAGATATGACACTTAAAATCTTTAAAAGTAAGTTTTACAAACTCTAACATTTATTTAGTATAAAAAGCCAAATACAAAAGTTTCAAAACTTGTAACCCACTTTCTTAAGATTCAGCTGCTTTACTTGAATGGGATTACCGCTTGCTTTATCTGACGTCTTCAGCTACCTTTCTATATCTGCGTGGAAATTAAACTCCATGCTAAGCTCTAAACTTAGTGGTGCATATAAATAAGGCAATATACTATATCATGCAACTAGCATTAACAAATATCATTTTGTGCATTAAAATGTTTGCATGCATGACTATCAACATATTCCTATTTCATACAAGTATAAGTGTCATGCTCATATAGACAATGTTCTTTTCATTTATCTATAATGGTAAATTACTCGGTTAATCTCTTTAACATTACATCTCAATCTCATATCATCATCATTTTCTTATTATTTTCTTTTCTTGTTTTTCCGACATATCCTCATTATCTTGCCTACATCACTATAAATTTTTTTTGGACTGACTGGATACGAGTTATGGATCATGAGCACTCACACAAGCTTATGCCACCCTGTTCACTATCTGCCTCAAAAGAGCTTCTCAAATCAATGGCGCTCTCCCAGCTTAAGCCACATTTATTGAGTATAATTTCATCATACATGAATAACCGGACCAAGGCCGCTGTCCGACCTTAAGCCACCTTGTCCTCATTTATGTGTGCTCATCGGAGCTTTCTCAAGTCAGTAGCACTCTCCGAGCTTAAGCCACACTGACCGAGCATCCCAGACCAGTGGCGCTCTCCGTGCTTAAGCCGCATTGGTTGAGGTATAGTACGGTACCATTCACCCCCTTAATGACATGTCATCTATCCTGATTCTAGTCCGCAAGTAGAGTAATGGGCTTCTTTATATTTTCACATCAATCAAAATTCTCAATTTCAACTCATCAATTTTCTCATCTTTATCAACATCTCAATTTCCTTTTTTTGCAAACATATAGTCATACTCATACATACTGGATGACATCTTTTTATTTATTTAACTAGGTACATCAATATTCTAATGCTTATCATCCGCATCAAATTTCATATATCATCCATGACAATTCATTTTTCTATATCACAGCATAACATGTTCTCACATCAATATATATTCATATCAATCTTATTTCACGGAATAGACAATGACTTTCATTTACTTACCTGAATTCTTCATTTGATAACCACATTCATAATTTCAAATACAGAGCATTCACGGGCATGATTACTAATTCCACGCCCGTGAATTAGTTCACATCTCTAATCCCAAGTCGTGATTTCTACTGGAATAAATTGCCCAAAAGCACTCATGGTCGTGATTCCTCATTCACGCCCGTGAATAAGTTCACTTCCGTGATTTCAACCCGTGAACGCTTCTGGAATGAATAGTACCATTTCCACCCTGACGTCACAAGCGTGAAACAATCAGTCACAACCGTGAACCCTAAAGTTCATGCCCGTAACCTTCAGCAGGAAATCTGCATATTCACTTTTCATTCATTCTAACATCATCCAAATCATACCAAATTCTGTTTCATGCATTTCTAAGGTTCTTTACTCAACTTATTACTTTCCAATACATGTAAATTCCTTGATCATACAAGAATTTCTAACATGCATCATTAATTCAAAGTCACACAATTATCTCATTCATAAATATCTAAACCTATGGTTTCATGCTATAATCATCATCATTCTTGAAATGCATTTATCTAAATCATGTTCAGCATGCATTATTTCAAACAAAATAGGCTATTACCTTAAGTTATGCACAAACCTTAATCTTTCTTCTTCACTCGTTTAGGTAGCTTTCTCTTTTCCTTTGCTCCTTAGAGCTTGTTCCTTGTCACTGCGAAATCCTACAACATCATAAATCATTATTTCCATATGATTTTCTCAAAACCCTAACTCTCTTTTTCTCTTTCAGAACCCTAGTTTCTCTCTCTTTCCATATAAGTCTTGGATGAGTTCAAAATTCGAACTTCCTTTAAGAAAAGATGAAGAAGAAGAAGAAATGCTTCTTACCTTACACTTTTCTTCACTAAATCACCTCCTTGGAGATTTTCTCTCTCTACCCAACTTGATTTTTCTTCTTCTTTCTTGTTCTTTCCAGCTTCTTTAGGAGTTATGGAACATGAAAATCACTTTGTCTTGCTCTTTCCTTTCTCTTCCCTTCCTTTCTCTCTCTAAAATTTAAGATTGGCTATGGTGGAGTTGTGGCTAGCGTGCCTGGTAGTTTGAGAGAAGAAGAAGATAGAAAATGAAGAGAAGAAGAAGAAGAACAGAAGAGTCTTATATAGGGTACCCAAAAAGTCTTCATGTGGGACCCACCATTTTTGACCATTTCTCCCAATTTCATACTTAATCAACATTAATCCTCTTCCTTTTATTTCATGGCCGGCCAAACTATCAAAATATGCCCAAAATTAATATGTTTATTAACAATTCATCTCATTAATCCTCTAATTTTGGTAAATTGCAATTTGACCCCAAAACTTATCAAATTTTGCAATTTAGTCTTTTACCGTAAATCAACTCTTTTAAACTTTAAAATCACTTAATTAGGCATTTATCATTTAATTTAGCCATTTCTTTGATCAATTTTTGTAAAAATCTGAATTTAGACTCCGATCGGTCAAACACGTCAACTTCGCGACACGTGCTACTCGGGCCCTAAATTAGCGGATATTACATCAATTACCATTAATTCAAAGTTTATTTACACTTTCATCAACTAATCACAAACTTAAATTTCTATGTTCAATCTTGCAACATAACCTATATCTATCAACCCTAATCACATCTATCATCAATATGGATCTCAAATGGAAGGAAAAAGGTTGAATTTAAGAAGAATAAACTAACCTTAAGTGTTCTCCAAGGTGGGCCGAAATCTGTCCCACTCTTCTCCCTTTTTTCTTCTTCTTTCTTCCTTCCTTCTTGCTCCTTTGGTACCTTTGTAGTAAGAACTCTTTAATTCTGATTTTTCCTCTCTCAAAACTAATTTATTTCCTCACTTTTTCAAGCTGGATTTGCAGAGAAAAATGGAGCCTTAGGTAGCCTATGGTGGACAACAAAGAGAGGAGAAAAAGAGAAGGTGAAGATGGCTTATGGAGGAATGTGGAATTTGTTCTTCTTTTTTGACTTTATATATCTTGATTAAGATGTGGGTCCCACTAATTAAAAATAATTCTAATTATTATTGTTTCATTAAGTTAATTAATCTTGATTAACAATTAAACTTTGAGAAATTCCATATTTGCCACATCTTCCTCCATATTTACACTTTTTCCCCAAACAATCTCCATAATACCGATTTTGTCCATAGGAAATTTTATTTTTTTCTAATTCTACCCCTAATCTTTTTAATTCCCAAATAATAATGCGCTTAATTATTTTCCCTTATTATTAGTCATTTTTTATGGGTTCAAATTTCGACTCCGATTGAACCTGCGCGCCTTACTACGGTCACGCGCAATCGAAGCCTAAATTACTAAATGCTCCAAACAACCTTTTAAATTTGTGTTTTAGAGGCTCACACAACTAACTCTTACAAGTGTTGTACTCTTAACCCAGAAATACCCAATGCTCACTTGAGTAATGATTACAAAGAGAAACACTCACAAATCTTAATTGCTCAATAAATGTAGAGCAAAAAGATTTTTACAGAGAATAGATTTTGGTTCTCAAAGTATTGAATGTACAAATAGCTTGTAATAAGATTTTGATTCAAATTAATTGCTATCCTCATGTACTGAATGCATAAATGACTTCCATTTATCCTTCCATGGCTGATTATAGTCGTTGGGGTGCATTAAATACGAAAATTAGCCGTTGTACCAACCAAATAATCGTGCCTGACATTTTTCTCTTTCATCATTCACGGGCATGACTATTTTGTCACAGGCGTGACATTTCTTCCTAAGCTGTGACTGAAGTGGTGACCTTGGTCGTGAAGCTCTCTGGAATGTTTTAACATATTGGGTCACGGGCGTGACATACATATTCACGGGCGTGACAAACTTCCCAACCGTGATCCAAGTAGTGACTTTGGTCGTGAAGCTCTCTGGATGAAAATGACATGAACATTCACGGGCGTGACATTTTGATTCACGGGCGTGACAAATAATGTCCACTTCACGGTTTGTTCTTCCTTCATGGCTGTGAACTTCAAATGTTGGTTTTGGTAACGGTTAGCTCTTTCACGGGTGTGACACATAAAGTAACGGGTGTGAACATGCTACTTCCTTAATTTTGTATTACAAGGATTATTCTTCCAATCTCCATTCTTGCTATTTTATTCCATGTCCTGTTGAATAGACTTAGAAAACAAGTATGTTAAATACAATATTGCTATTTTATTTAGTATAATCAAAATGACAAAAATACCCCTCAAGGTTTAACAATCTCCCCCTTTTTTATGGTGACAAATAATCTAACAATATGTGCTTTTAAGAAGTCTCCCCCTCAAAATATACTTAGGATAAAAAATTTATAAAATGCAAGAATTGTAAAGAATGATGTAGCATTGAAATAAACTTACTAGATTTTAAGTATATGCAAGTTATATGAGAAGTATATCCAATATATACCATAATTCCTTTTTAAGACATGAAGTGTATGTAAGGTATACTTAAGGTATATCAAGGCATATTTATTTTTGTAACTTGCAGGAAGGTATATGCAAAGTATACTTAAGGTATATCTAATGTGTATAAAGCTCAATTTCTCAATTTTATACTTTGCATATGAAATTTTGAATCAAAGTTCCTAATCCTTTTTCTTCTATTTCAATGTCAATTCATAATTCAATTTTAATTTTTGATTCAAAATTCATTTACCTTAATATATAATGCTAGTTTCTCCTTATATTGCTAGTTTGATACTATTTTCCCTATAATATATTGCTAGTTTTCTCCCCCTTTTGTCATCAATAAAAAAGGATATAAAGATATCAATGAGGTAAACAAAAGCAAATATATTGAATAAAGGAAAAAATACAAACAAAGTTAAATAAAGTTCAGAAAGGAAATTGAAAATTTCCTACACAACAACAAACAAGAAAAGTAAATAAAACAACAAATCACACAAATTTAGGCTACAATCTAGCCTAACACCTATCCAGACATCCTATCTCGAAGCCTAGCAACTTCAGCCTCAAGGCTGTCCATCCGAGACTCCATGAAGTCTTTGAGGTTCTCCAACCTCTCATCCATTGAAGTTTGCAGCTACTTAAAATGTGGTGCCAACAGGTAAACCACCTGTTGCGCTAAAGTCGGTGTGGAAGCCGAGGACTGTCCGATGTCCTGCTCAGCTACTGGAGTTCCTTCCTCAACCCGAGCCCTCTTTTTCTGCTGGACTCCTTGGAGGCCTTCTTTAAAGTCCTCCGTGTCATTTTCTTCCCAAATGATCTCCCCAGCAGTGTTGGTGAAGCGGTAGAAAATATCATTCTCATAAATGATTCTGACAGCCGCTCCCATCTTTATAAAGGACTCAACATCCAAGCGATCTCGAGGATGCCAAGGGATGAGGTTGAAAAGATGCTCATCTAGCTTCAGATATTCAAGCTTCATGGTTATGTGGGTGACATATCCACCAATCAGTATATCTCCTGTTGGTTTGGTGGCAATGGATAGAATATGGTTTGCAAACCATCTAGAGAGTGCCACGGTGAGTCCTGTGCGAGCCATCTCAAATAGAAAGAGCTCCAATTTTCTGATAGTCCCATTGCTTTCTCCCCTACGGAATATTCTATAGGTCAGGAACCTATGCAAATACTTGTGCACTGGTGACCTGAGATGAGTGCTCTTTGTCTTATTGACATCCCAGCTGCAATCGGTGCCAAAGTGAGTCCAAGCTTGAGGCGCAGAGAATTCTACCTCACTGTCATTTAGGATGCCATCAGATGGTAGATTAAACAATTCCCCAAATTCAATGGCATTAAGGGTGTCGGGATTGTTGCAGAGTTGGAATTTCACCACTCCAGTAGGTGATACTTGCAGAGTGCTGAGGAATTTGAGTGTTGGCTCCCTCAAAGTTGGCTGGTAAATCTCCACAAATTCTTTCAAATGACAGGCTTGGAGTTGCTCTATCATAGCCGTTTTGAGCCCAAGACTTCGAATTGTCTGCCATTTGAAGGACCTTTATGACAGTAAAGGCCTCTTCTTTAAAGTGGAGTACCGAAGATGGCATTGCTCCGGAATTCGATTCATGAGGTAATCTGCATACCTCCTAGGAGCATGGGACTTCTTTCTCTTTCCTTTTGATGATGCAGTCTCCATTTGATTTGAAGAAATAGATTTTTGATCGATTGGGAAAAATTTTGACAGAAAAAATTTAATGAAACCCTAAAAATGTAAGATTTCTGATGAAGACTTGGACTTTTTGAGGTATTTATAGGAAAAGATTGAGACTTGGGGGCTAGAATCTTCAATGAATCTTTGAATGTGTGTAAATGAGAGCTGTTTTGGGAGTTAAAGAGTTGGAATGAGAAATATAACCGCCTGTTCTTTTATATACTTGATACATTCACGGGCGTGAATGGTCGTGTTCACGGTTTGCTGAAGGAGCGTTTCACCCGTGAATGAAGGCATGAATATGTTCACTGTCACGGGGGTGAAATAATAGTCACTGGCATGAAATGTTGAATTTCACTACTTATGCCCGTGAAGCAAGCCGTGACTCAAGACATGAACGCCTCTGTGAGTTTTGGGGTGTTAAGGTTCACGGGAGTGAAAATTCATCACGGGCGTGCAAGGCTCTTTTCACGGGAGTGAATGAAACCGTGAAAATAAGCTTCACCACGTGAAGCCGTGAAGCATGTCATGAAGCAAGTCATGAACGACACTGCCTCTTTTGGCTATTTAAGTCACGGGCGTGAACATGTGTCATGGGCGTCACTCCCCTAAAATTTTCATCAAATAAAATTAAGTCCTAAAAACAAGACTAAATCATTTCAATAAAGATTCTATCCCTTAAAACATAAATTTTCATCAAAATTTCTATCTTATATCTAGTGATATGATATAAAAATAAGATCATCAATTAAGATTTCATAATTTTGCAATCACAAGGTTAATCCATCAATCATACCAAGTTCTCTTCTAATGAAATTAAATATTTCCTCATTTGGAGACTTAGTGAATATATCTGCTAATTGTTTTTCTGTGCTTATAAATTCTAATGCAACATCTCCATATTGAACATGATCTCTAATAAAATGGTGTCTAATGTCAATATGCTTACTTCTTGAGTGTTGTATAGGATTGTTTGAAAGATTTATAGCACTTGTATTGTCACATTTAATAGGTATATGGTTCATCTCATGGCCATAGTCCTTAAGTTGTTGTTTCATCCAAAGAATTTGAGTACAACAACATCCAGCAGCTATATATTCTGCTTCAACAGTTGAGAGAGCAACTGAAACTTGTTTCTTGCTGAACCAAGAAACTAAGCATTCTCCAATGAAGTGACAGGTACCTGAAGTACTTTTTCTATCTAAAAGACTGCTAGCATAGTCTGCATCTGAATATCCTATAATATAAAATGATGAATTTCTAGGATACCATAAACCTAGATGCAAAGATCCATGTAAATATCTTAAATTTCTTTTTACTGCATTTAAATGAGATTCTTTAGGATATGATTGAAATCGTGCACACAAGCAAACACTATACATTATATCGGGTCTATTTGGATTGGTTGATGAATATGCCCTCATTTCTTTGCTTTATTTGTAGACCAAGGAAATACTTAAGCTCTCCCATCATGCTCATTTCAAATTCCCTAGTCATACACTTGGCAAATTCTTCACAAAGTAACTCAATAGTAGAACCAAATATTATATCATCAACATAAATTTGAACAATTAGTATATCATGCTTATGCTTTTTGATGAATAATTTAGTGTCAACATTTCCCTTTGTAAAGCTATTTTCAAATAGAAAAGAACTTAGCCTCTCATAGCAAGCTCTTGGGGCCTGTTTTAAACCATACAAAGCTTTTAAGAGTTTAAAAACATGATTTGGCAAATCATAACTTTCACAAGATCAAGTCTACTAGATTCATTAAAGACAACATGCATGGATTCTTCAACCGTTAATGATCTTTTATTAAATACTCTATATGCTTTGCTAGTTGTAGAGTATCCTAAAAAGATACCTTCATCGGATTTAGAAGAAAATTTTCCAAGATTGTCCTTGGTGTTCAATATAAAACACTTGCATCCAAATACTCTAAAGTATGATATCAAGGGCTTTCTTCTATTCCACAGCTCAAATGAGGTTTTGTTTAAAAGAGATATTTTGAAAACTTGATTTGAAATATAACATGCAGTGTTTGTGGCTTCTGCCCAAAAATAAGTTGGTAATTCATATTCATTGAGCATTGTTATAGCCATTTCAATTAAAGTTCGATTTTTCCTTTCAACTACCCCATTTTGTTGAGGTGTCCTAGGAGATGAGAAATTGTGTGAAATGTCATGTTCAAGACAAAAGCTTTCAAAGTTTTCATTTTCAAATTTTTTTCCCATTATCACTTCTTATTTTTGAAATACAGTACCCTTTTTCATTTTGAACTATTTTACCAAAGATACCTTCATCAAAATTAGAGGAAAATTTTCCAACATTGTCCTTGGTGTTCAATATAAAACACTTGCATCCAAATACCCTAAAGTATGATACCAAGGGCTTTCTTCCATCCCATAACTCAAATGAGGTTTTGTTTAAAAAAGGTCTTTTGAAAACTCGATTTGAAATATAACATGTAGTGTTTGTGGCTTCTGCCCAAAAATAAGTTGGTAATTCATATTCATTAAGCATTGTTCTTGCCATTTCAATTAATGTTCGATTTTTCCTTTCAACTACTCCATTTTGTTGAGGTGTTCTAGGAGATGAGAAATTATGTGAAATGCCATGTTTAAGAAAAAAATTTTCAAAATTTGCATTTTCAAATTCTTTCCCATGATCACTTCTTATTTTTGAAATGCATTACCCTTTTTCATTTTGAATTCTTTTAGCAAAGTATTTGAAATTTTCAAAAGCATCACTCTTTTGAGCTAAGAAAATTACCCAAGTAAATCTAGAGTAATCATCTATGATGACAAATGCATAATGTTTTCCTCCTAAGCTAGCAATTCTAGTAGGTCCAAATAAGTCTAAATGCAGGCGTTGAAGAGGTTTTGAAGTACTTACTATGTTTTTGGCTTTGAAGGATGACTTGTGTTGTTTTTCTCTTTGGAAAGGTTCACATGTCTTGTCTTTTTCATATTTAACTCTTGGCAGTCCTTTTACTAGTTCTCCTATGCTGAGACTTTGTATTAAGTCCATGTTAGCATGACCAAGTCTTCTATGTCACAGCGAAGATTCATCACTAGCAGTCACAAGACACTTGAGGAATGGTTAGATAGTTCATGTAAGTTTATTATGTATGTATTTATATCTCTATTTCCTTTAAATATGTCATGGCCATCGATAGAGATCACAAGACATTCATTTGATGTAAAGATTATTTTGTTTCCTTTATCACATAATTGACTTACACTTAACAAGTTATGTTTTAAGCCATCAACAAGCAAGAAATCTTTAATAAAAGTAGTACCATTAATACCAATATAACCAATGCCAATTACCTTACCCTTTGCATTGTTTCCAAAGGTAACTTTACCTACATAAATACTTTTGATTTCATTGAAAAGTTCAGTCTCCTGTCATATGCCTTGAGCATCCACTGTCTACTAGCCAAACATTTTTGTTTATTGTGGACTTGAGGCATACCTATAGAATTACAATTCAAGTATTATTTTTGGGTACCCAAATGAGTTTGGGTCCTTACGGGTTAGCACATGAAGGTTCCCAATGAGCCTTCCTTATCCAGTAATATTTATTTATGTGACCCATTTTCATACAATAATTATGTTGTCTTGGTCTAAATTTATTTTCTGGTCCTACAATATTTTTGAATCCCATTTTTGTATCAAATTTATTCTGAGAATGATGACATGCATAGTTATGATTAATTGTAGATGCATCCTTCCTATATATAAAGGCATGATTATTCTGTTTATGTATAGAAGGTTTAATATACTTATTTCTTGGTGTTGTTCTAGCAGGTGTGGAGATGTGAGGTTCTCTAGACTTAACAAAGATGGTTTTGTGAGAAGATGATGATGTTTCCTTAAATCCTAGACCATGTCTAATTAAGGGTGATCTTTGAGACACAATGAGAGTATCTAAGCTCTCTTTACCTTTGTGAATTTTAGAAACGACATTTCTAAGTTCCTTAACTTCATTTTTCAAAGTATTATTTTGTTTTAGCAAGGAAGCTATTTAGGGTCTTGATGAGTATTCATCTAATGACTTTTGGAGATATTCATTAGATGATTTAAGTTTTATGTTTTCCTTTTCTAAACCATCTATCTTATTTTTTAAATTAGAGATGTTATTTCTATAGGTACTAAATTTACTTCTATATTTCTCTAATTCTAGATTTAATTCTTCTATTAGGCTTTGCTCATCATCATCACTATCATCATCATTATCACTACTATGATTGTTCAAAGAGTATGAGTGTAATGATTTTACCTTATTCGAGACATGATCTTCAATAGCCATGAAGCATAGGTTGACCTCTTCACTTTCATTATCATCTTTTTCACTTAAAGAGCTTTCGTCATCCCATATGGCTTTGTGACCTTTCTCCTCATTGTCTCTTTGGTATTTACTCTTATGCTTCTTAAGCCTTGGACATTCTGGTTTGATATGTCCTTTCTTTCCACACTCATAGCACTTTACCTCTTCCTTACTTCTATGTGTGTCATTAGAAGTTTGTTTGAGGTTTCTTTGCCTGAATTTTTTAGAGTTGCTCATTTTCTTCTCAATGATTCTTTTTAATCTTCTTGAAAGCATAACAATGTCCTCATTTTCATCAACGCTCATTTCTTCATCATCTTCACTTTTTTCTTGAGATTTTGAAGTAGAGGCTTTGAGTGCTAAGGGCTTTCTTTTCTCTGGCTCTGCTTCAAGCTCTCTATCTCTCTTCACTGGCATCTCATGTGTGAGAAGTTTGCCAATTAGCACATCAGTATTCATGATGCTGATATCTTCATTTGCTTTTTTTATGCTAGCAACTCTTGAGCCATAGTCTTTAAGAGGAAGAGTTCTCAGGATTTTGTTGTTTACATCCTCCAAACTCAGATGCTTCCCAAGTTTCCTCATTCCATTTATAATGGTTAGAAGACGGTTGGTCATGTCAGTGATTGACTCACTGGATTTCATCTTGAAGAGCTCATATTCGAAGGTCAGAAGTTGAATCTTCTTGGATTTGACTTGCTTAGTTCCTTCATGATAATTCTCCAATGTCTTCCACATGCTGTATGCTGTTGGGCAGTGTTGTATTTTACCACATTCTTTAATAGATAATGAGCTTGATAGGATTGTCATTGCCTTCTTACTTTTGAAATTTGCTCTTCTTTGAGAATCAGTCGAATCATATCTTGATAGGATTTCTTCTTCACCATTAGCTCTTCTTCCGGTTGGTGGTGTCCATTCTTTTCGCACACTATCCCAGACTTCAATTCCTTCACTATCCAAATATGTCTCCATTTGAAACTTCCAATGGGCATAATTTTCTCTATCAAAGTAAGGTTTGAGATTTTGGAATCCTTCACTAGCCATATCTTAATCTTTACTAGTGCTTTTTAGGCTTCAATGCTAGACAAAGCTCTGTTACCAATTGATGCCCAGATATTAAGCCAACAAGGGGGTTTGAATTGTAGTTTCAAAAAATTAAATTTTAAGGTGCAGAAATAAATAATTAATCTTAGGAGGGATAGAGAAAATTTGACATAAATATTTTTATAGAGGTTCGGGTGTTAACAAACGCTACTCCTCTCCCCAATCGCAATTGGGAGTTTCACTAACACACTAAGTGTTACAATGGAGTTTTACAAGCTCACTCCCAACTATGGTGTTTCACAGAATGGCACACACCTAACCCAGAAATCCCTTGTGTTTTAATGGCTCACACAATAGCCAATTCCTTGTGTTTTACAGGCTCACACAAATAACCTTCACTTTGTCTTTTCACATGCTCACACAAACAACCTTTTAAATTTGTGTTTTAGAGGCTTACACAAATAACCCTTACAAGTGTTCTACTCTTAACCCAGAAATACCCAAAGCTCACTTGAGTAATGATTACAGAGAGAAACACTCACAAATCTTAATTGCTTAATAAATGAAGAGCAAAAAGATTTTTATAGAGAATAGATTTTGGTTCTCAAAGTATTGAATGTACAAATAGCTTGTAATAAAATTTTGATTCAAAGTAATTGCTATCCTCTTCTACTAAATGTATAAATGACTTCCATTTATACTCTCATGGCTGATTATAGCCGTTGGGCCGTGACTATGTTTGTCATGGGCGTGACTATGTTTGTCATGGGCGTGACATTTCTTCCCAAGCCGTGACTGAAGTGGTGACCTTGGTCGTGAAGCTCTCTGAAATGTTTTGACATATTGGGTCACGGGCATGACATATATATTCACGGGCGTGACAAACTTCCCAACTGTGATCTAAGTGGTGACTTTGGTCGTGAAGCTCTCTGGATGAAAATGACATTTTGATTAACGGGCGTGACATTTTGATTAACGGGCGTGACTAAGAATGTCCACTTCATGGTTTGTTCTTCTTTCATGGCCTTGAACTTCAAATGTAGGTTTTGGTAATGGTTAGCTCTTTCACGGGCGTGACATATAAAGTCACGGGCGTGGACATGCTACTTCTTTAATTTTGTCTTTCAATGATTATTCTTCCAATCTCCATTCTTGCTATTTTATTCCATGTCCTGTTTAATAGACTTAGAAAACAAGCATGTTCAATACAATATTGCTATTTTATTTATTATCGTCAAAATGATGGAAATACCCCTCAAGGTTTAACACAAACCCTACTCCTCTCCCCAATCTCAATTGGGTGTTTCACTAACACACTAAGGCTACAATGGAGTTTTTCAAGTTCACTCCCAACTATGGTGTTTCTCTTAATGGGTAACACCTAACCCAAAAATTCCCTTCTGTTTTTCAATGGCTCACACAAAAACCAATTCCTTGTATTTTATGGCTCATATAATAAAGCCTTAAAAGTGTCTCACTCTTAACCCAATATGCCAAGCTCACTTTTGAGTAATTGTTCACAATGAGAAACACTCACCAACGTACAATGTTTAGAAGTTATGAGTAATTAGGTTTTCACAAAAAAATAGAGTATTGTTGAAAAAAATTAATGACAAAGCTATATGGAGGTCAAAATCAAAGGAGAAAAGTGAGTCTAATTATCAATTGAATTCTTTAGTACATATGAATGTTACTTGTTATGTCATTTATATTATTGTCATGATTTGCCCCTGATAATATGATGATGGATAATTTGTGACATTGCGGTACATATAAATGGTATACTTGCGGTATATTTGAGGTATATGTCTGACATATGTGATATATATACAAGGTATATGTATAGTGTATGAAGGTATATGCGTGACATATGACGTATATATGGAATATATGTATGTTGTATATGATAAAGATGCAATGGATGATGAATGACTAAGTACAAGTGCATATGCATAAGGACTTAAAAAGGCATTGTGACTAGTTAATCGATATTGTAAAGCAAAAGAAGTGGCCTACGGCCCAATAAATATGCAAATGAAATAAATGATCAAGTTAGCTAGCAAATGCAAATGTTCACATGGAAAACGTTCATATGCAAACCTGAGGCAATGTCTGTTTAACTTAGTCACCACAAAATGAAATAAGTAAAGCATTTGCATACGTAAGGAGTAATTTTCATATCCGCTAATTTAGACTAAAGTCACGCGAGTTGTTAAATCGACTCGTCGGTTTGACCGAAATCTAAATTTGGAGTTTTGTCGATAAATAATTAAAATAATGGTAATTAAGTATGGAAAATATCTAATAGAGTGTTCAAAATATTTAAAGATGTTAAATTTTGGTAAAGGACTAAATTGCAAATTTTGAAAAGTTTAGGGGTCAATTTGCAATTTATAAAAAATTGGAGGATTTAAAGGGGATAATCATAAATTAAATGCATGAATTGAGACATAAAATGCATATGGAGGCCAGCCACACCAAGTGGCACATTTTTAGAAGTCAATTGACATATGTGAATTAGAAATTAATGAAAAGTTTCTAGAAAATGCTTAGGTGTCTCCATTAATTATGTAATTTTGTCACTTTATTCTTGAGTGCTTATCCTTTCTTAATTATCACCCTTGATCTTGAATTTTTCCATCATTAAGTGTCTCCCACATTTCTTGAAGCCCAATACACCAAATGACAAAGTTTAATAAGCTAATGAAGATACATGCATATGACATTAATTAAGGTTTCTAGAATGTGGCTTATGTGTCCCCCATTTTAATGACTTTTGTCACTTTGTTCTTGATTGATTCTTTCTCTTCCTTATCCATTTTTTATTGAGGAAAATTTTGTTCTCTCAAACCAGCCACGTTTTTCCTTGTTCCTCCATAGCTAAAGCTTGATTTTAGAAAGAAAAAGTGAGAAAAGAGAGAAAAAGTAAGGTAAAATCCCATTCTCATGCTTAAGAAAGCTTAAGAGTGTAAGGAGAAAGGAAGAAATTAGGTTTATGAATTTTTCATAATCTGTTTATGAATTTTAGAACTCAAAGTGACAAGGATCTAGCTCAAAGGAGCAAAGGAAAGGAGAAAGAAAAATAAAGAGAAAGAAAAGAGAAAAAGAGAGGTTTGTGCATAATCTAAGGCAATAGCCTATTTTAATTTTGTTTTAATTGCATAATTTAATTATTTGGCATGTTGATGATTCTGAATTAATATTATTTGTGATGAAAAATCTTGGGGATGCATGTTTGCTAGAATTAGGATTTAATTTGGTAAAAATTGAATGTGATTGGTTGGTATGTTCTTTGCTGGAAATTGATGAGCATTGTGCACTTAAAGTGTTATAACTTAATTTCTGGAACTCGGTTTTCCATGTTCTCTGTTGGGTTTGAAATATAAGACATAGGGATATAACTTTAATTTAGATCATAAAACCTGAATATGTCTGTAATTTTCCAGAAAATTTCATAAAGTTCGAACATAGAATCTGTCCAGAAATTCTGGGTAGAATTGTTAATAATGAGCAGTAAGTACTTAAACTGTTATAACTTGAGTTCTTGAGCTTGGATTTGTGTGTTATTTATTCTGTATGAAAGCTAAGACATAGGGCTACAATTTTTATTTGGACTATAATACTTGAATATGCCTGTAATTTTCCATAAAAAATTCATAAAGTTTAGACTTGGAATCTGTCTAGAAAATTCGGGGCAGAATTATCAGTGCCCAGTCGGTGTTAATATTATCATATATTTTGATACAGAACTCAGCATTAAGTGATTCAAGTTGAATATTAAATCTAAGATCCATATCTAAAATTTGTATGAAGATCATGTAACTATATTCAGAATGGAACAGGGCCAAAATTAAGGTCCAAAACAAAGAACAAAATTTGCCAATGGCAGAGCAACATATGAAATGAGTAATTGAATGAGTAAAATGATGTGAACCTTGTTATATTATGTAAATATTATTTCTGATTGAGTGATTATGTAATGATTTTGAGATATTATATACATGAATAGTATGAAATTAATTGTTATGAATTTTAATGAAATTGTATAAGCCCTAGAACATCTAACTAGAACCAACTTAGGATAGTTTGGCATGCCAAATAGGGGGGAGTATGATGAAAATGATTAAATCCATTAATGGTATGATTATCTACGCCGGTAATGGCACGATTATCTATGCCGGTAATGGCACGGTTATCTACACCGGTAATGGCACGGTTATCTACACCGGTAATGGCACGGTTATCTACGCCGGTAATGGCACTGTTATCTACGCCGGTAATGACACTTATATGCGCACATCATATTGCCCGGGATGCACTGCTAAGTGCCTAGATGGCAACTCCGTTATCCGAGTCAGTGGTTCATAGGTGTCCTGGGTATAAATGAAAACATAAATAAAGAAGTTATGGGACATAAAAGAATTATTGAAAGTAAAACGAGAATTATGATTTGTGACATGAATAATAAAAATGGAATTATGAATTGTGCCATGGATAAAAAGAAGGTTTACTGTTATACAATAAGGTGATAATAAAATAAATAAGTATGAGATAATATAATATAATTTGATGTCTATACATGCTAGAATACCATGATTTGCATGAGAATGATGATTTGATTATGTTAAACAAAATGAGATACAATAAATTGATGTTATGCATACTAGAATATTATGAAATGTATGTTTGCATGATTTGATCATTAATTTTTATATGACAATGCATGTGACATTAAAAATAGTTTATTGTCTTATCAATATGCACCACTAAGCCAAGAGCTTAGCGTGAAAGTTTCTCTCGCGCAGGCATAGCAAAGAATAAGTAGATAGTAGTAGATAAAGCTAACGATGACCTGACCCAGTAAAGCAGCGTATATCAACCATTGTGGGTCACACATCAGTTGTATTTATGTTTTAAATTTTATTTTATAGTACTTGTAAAATAAACGGTACACTTTGTAAAGAAGATGTTATTAAAGAAAATGTTGCAAAGTAAATAAATGGTAAATAAAAAAAATGAATGATTTTCAGGAGTTCAAAATTTAATAAAGATATTTTAAACGATGAAGTCAGAGGTAGCACTCTCTCATCCGGGCACGAGCTGCTGGGTTCATGGAGTGTTACAGTATTTGGTATCAGAGCACCAGTTTGGTGTAGTCCAGTAGAGCAACTCGTGTTAAGTACTGTGGGTCACACAAATTATGTAATTATGGTTTGAGTTTTATTTTGTAATATTTGTAAAATAAACAACACGTTTTGTAAACAACATGTTATTATATAAAAATGTAGTTTATCTTTTATGTTATAATTTTTGTTATACTGCAAAGTAAACAAAAAGTAAATAAAGCAAAAAAAAATATGAGTGATTTTCAGTTACTTACAATTAAATAAAATGATCTTTTAACCGATGCAGTAAGAGGTAGCACTCCCTTATCCGGGCACGAGCTGCTAGGGTGAGGAGGTGTTACAGTTTTTGGTATCAGAGCACCAGGTTGGTGTTTCTGAATTTTGGTATTATACTCAGTTTGGGCAGTTTTGATATATGTGTACCCACAATTAAGTACAAAAGTTCCTGTTTACTGATTAGGGCCGTTATTTTATGATATAGGTATAGTATGGCTTCTGGGTCACGACATATTGTGGCGGATGGAGGCGAAAGTAATGAGCCTACTGAAACACAGGCTTCATCGCGACCCAGTCGTCGCCAAGCTAATGTATCTAGATCCAGTGGTAGCCAATCAAGAGGCCAGTATATTGCTGGCACAAGACAAACAAAGCTTATAAGGAACATGATAGATTTGCTACAAAGAGCATCACAACCAACCTCATCAGGATTACAATTTGAGAGATCGAGGAAGTTAGGGGCACCTGATTTCTACGGTAAACGGAAAGATGACCCTTCAGTGGCAGAGTTTTGGCTAGAACGAGCAGAGAGAGTTTTTGATCAACTGCATTGTACAAACGAGCATAAATATGAGTATGCAGTATCTTTACTATAGGAGCATGCATATGACTGATGGCAATCTGAATCACAGAGCATAGAGGCTCCTGACCCTATGACATGGGAATTCTTTCTAGAGAAGTTTAATGAGCAGTATATTCCTCCTATCTACACATATGATAAGAAAAGAGAGTTTTTGATGCTAAAATAAGGAAACTTATCGGTAACAGAATATGAAAGAGAATTTACACATCTTTGCAAGTATGCTAAAGGCATTGTATCAACTGAGGCAGATAAGTGTCGACGATTTGAAGATGGTTTAAAGATGGTTTAAAGGACTCGATCAAGCTACAAGTCTCAGGCCTACGCCTGATGAGTTTTCCTAGTTTACTAGTGTCTGCCAGAACAATTGAAAGAGTTCTAGCAGCACAACAGCCAGCACAAGATAGAGGGTTCAAGAGACCCATGCCACAACCGAGTAGAGTACAGTCAAGTGGCAAGAGAGCTAGATTTTTCAGTGGTCTATTTCAGGCTGGGGGTTCTAGCAAGCCTTCTTCTTTCAGGCGGGGATAACCCACGATATCTATTTCTTCGACAGCCAGTGCACCGACATAAACACCATATAGATCTCTACTCCTACCAAAATGTCAACATTGTGGTCGTTCTCATCCAGGAGAGTGTTGGTGGATGACAAGAGCATGCGGGAGGTATGGCTCCAAAGATCACTTGAAAAGAGATTGTCCCTTGTTACAGTATGGCAGAGGTTCAAAGAGCAATGAGCCGATACAGACACGGGCTTCGGGGCAAGGCAGAGGCCGAGGTCGAGGGCAAGGTAGAGGAGGCCGATCAGGGTCCAGTCAGTTCAGATCAGAGACAGTTGACAGGCCAGATGGTAGCAGAGCTGTCCCAACTAGGGCATATGCCATGCGAGGCCAAGAGGAGTAGGATGCACCTGATGTCTTGATTGGTAAATTTCTTCTCTTTGGCTTTGATATTCATGCATTAATAAATCCGGGGTCAACGCATTCATACATATGCACACCACCACCGGGTCAAGAAGGTTTAGAACCACAATCTCTAGAATTTGATATGCTTGTGACTAACCCGTTAGGGCACAGTGTGAGGGTTAGCAAGGTGTTTAGGGGTTGCCCAGTTGAAATTCAAGGAAGGCAATTCCCAACAGACTTGATAGAATTACCATTCCATGAGTTCGATGTGATATTGGGAATGGATTGGTTGGCTCGTTATGGAGTAATAGTGGATTGTGGAAGAAGACAAATGATCATTAGAATTTAGAATAGGATGAGATAGTGGTGATGGGTGAGAATAAAAGATATCCATACAATGTGATCTCAGTGTTGAAAGCCCATAAACTCATCAGTAAGGGATGTGAAGCATACTTAGCGTATGTGGTAGATATGGAAAAAACAAGTTCGAAGTTGGTGGATATTCCTACTGTTAGTGAGTTCCCCGATGTATTTCCAGAGGAGTTTCCAGGATTACCACCGGATAGAGAAATCGAATTTGCTATCGATTTGGTACCCGACACCACACCTATTTCTATTACACCATATAGGATGGCACTAGCAGAGTTGAAAGAGGTGAAGATACAGTTGCAGGAATTGTTAGACAAAGGTTTTATACGACCCAGTGTATCACCATGGGGTGCTCCAGTATTATTTGTCAAGAAGAAAGATGTCACTTTTCGTCTTTGCATTGATTACAGGCAGCTTAATAAAGTGACTATTAAGAATAAATACCCGCTGCCTAGGATTGATGACTTATTTGACCAATTGAAGGGTGCAACCATATTTTCAAAGATAGATCTTCGATCAGGGTATCATCAACTGAAGATAAAAGAGTCAGATGTACCTAAGACGACATTTAGGACTCGTTATGGTCATTATGAGTTCTTGGTTATGCCCTTTGGATTAACGAATGCACAAGTAGCTTTTATGGACCTGATGAACCGAGTGTTCCGGTCATACCTTGATCAATTTGTACTAGTGTTTATTGATGACATTCTTGTCTACTCTAGAGACCGAGTAGAACATGATCAACATCTCAGAATAGTGCTGCAAACATTGAGGGAGAAGCAGTTGTATGCAAAGCTATCTAAATGCGAGTTTTGGCTTGAAGCAATCAGTTTTCTTGGTCATGTAATTTCAGCAAAAGGTATTCGGGTTGATCCTAGTAAAATTGAGGCTATTCTTAATTAGAAACCACCACAAAATATGACAGAAGTGAGAAGTTTCCTCGGATTAGCCGGATATTATAGGAGGTTTGTGAAGGGATTTTCATCATTAGCGACTCCTTTGACATGACTGCTACGAAAAGAGGTTCCATTCGAGTGGACAGACAAGTGTCAAGCAAGTTTTGATCGACTGAAGGCAATGTTGACCGAAGCACCAGTTTTGACTTAGCCTATTCTAGGAAAAGACTTTGTTGTGTACAGTGATACTAGTCATAATGGTTTAGGTTGTGTTCTTATGCAATAAGGAAAGGTGATTGCTTACGGCTCAGACAACTTAAGCCTCACGAGCTTCACTATCCGACACATGAATTGGAGTTAGCTGCAATAGTTTTTGCTCTTAAGATCTGGAGACATTATCTGTATGGGGAAAGATGTTATATCTATACAGATCATAAAAGTCTTAAGTACCTTCCCTCGCAAAAAGAGTTGAATCTAAGACAACGAAGATGGTTAGAATTGATTAAAGATTATGAGTGTGTGATCGACTACCAGCCAGGAAAAGCTAATGTGTTTGCAGATGCACTAAGTAGGAAGATTTTAGATGAGATGCGAATACAATATACTTTGATGCAGAGGATCAAAGATGCTCAAAAGCAAGATGAACAGTTAGTAGAGATAGTCAAGGCAGTGAAAAAGGGAGAAAAACCTGATTTTTCATTGACAGAGGATGGCACAGTGTACTTCAAGAATAGGATTTGCGTGTCTGGTGTAGAAGAGCTGAAGTCCGATATTTTAAAAGAAGCACATGAAACGGTATATACCATGCATCCAAGCGGGAACAAGATGTATCAAGATTTGAAAACTCAATATTGGTGGCCAGGGATGAAGAAGGATATCACTAAATATGTTGCTAAATGTCTAACTTGTCAACAAGTGAAAGCAGAACACCAGTTGCCCACAAGATTGCTGCAACCAATACTAATTCCAAAGTGAAAATGGGAAAGAATCACGATGGATTTTGTGTCCGGTTTACCGATGACTTAGAGAAAGCATGATACAGTATGGGTGATAGTGGATCGATTGACGAAGTCGGCACACTTCTTACCTGTTAGAATGGACTACTTATTGAACAAGCTAGCTGAAATTTATGTAAGTGAGATAGTGTGATTGCATGGAGTGCCAATGTCCATCATATCTGATAGAGATCCCAGATTTACTTCACAATTCTAGAAAAGTCTACAGCAAACTTTGGGGACTTGACTCAATTTCAGCACGGCCTTTCATCTGGAAACGGATGGACAATCGGAGAGAGTTATTCAGTTGCTAGAGGATATGATGAGAAGTTGTGTGCTTGAATTTGAGGGAAGTTGGGATAGATATTTACCTCTTATGGAGTTTGCCTACAACAATAGCCATCAGACGAGCATAGGCATGGCTCCGTATGAGGCATTGTATGGAAAAAAATGCAGGACACCTATTTGTTGGACTGAATTGAGTGAAAAGAAGTTGATAGGGTCAGACTTAGTGCAACAAATAGAAGAAAAGGTTAGAATTATCCAAGAAAGATTGAAAACAGCTCAAGATCGATAGAAATCATATGCTGACCTTAAGAGGCGAGATATAAAGTATGTTATGGGAGATAGGGTGTTTCTTAAAGTTTCACCTTGGAAGAAAGTATTGAGATTTGGTAAAAAGGGAAAGTTAAGTCCGAGGATCATTGGTCCTTATGAGATTTTGGAAAGAATCGGACCAGTGGCATATCGGTTAGCCCTTCCACCAGAGTTAGATAAAATCCATAATGTTTTCCATGTGTCGATGTTAAGAAGATATAGGTCTGATCCAACTCATGTTATTCCAACTGAGGAGATAGAAGTGCAGACCGACTTGACGTATGAAGAGGAACCAGTGGCTTTATTAGCACGGGAAGAAAAAGTTTTACGAAACAAGAAAGTTTCATTAGTTAAAGTGCTATGGCGAAATCATGCTACTGAAGAAGCCATATGGGAGAGCGAAGAAGTCATGAAGAAGCAATATCCTCAGATGTTCAACAAATAATGAACAGGTAAAAATTTTGAGGACGAAATTTATATTAAGGAGGAGAGAATGTCATATCCGCTAATTTAGACTAAAGTCACACGAGTTGTTAAATCGACTCGTCGGTTTGACCGAAATCTAAATTTGGACTTTTATCGAAAAATAATGAAAATAATGGTAATTAAGTATGGAAAATATCTAATAGAGTGTTCAAAATATTTAAAGATGTTAAATTTCGGTAAAAGACTAAATTGCGAATTTTGAAAAGTTTAGGTGTCAATTTCCAATTTATAAAAAATTGGAGGATTTAAAGGGGATAATCATAAATTAAATGCATGAATTGGGACATAAAATGCATATGGAGGCCAGCCACACCAAGTGGCACATTTTTAGAAGTCAATTGACATACATGAATTAGAAATTAATGAAAAGTTTCTAGAAAATGCTTAGGTGTCTCCATTAATTATGTAATTTTGTCACTTTATTCTTAAGTGCTTATCCTTTCTTAATTATCACCCTTGATCTTGAATTTTTCCATCATTAAGTGTCTCCCACGTTTCTTGAAGCCCAATACACCAAATGGCAAAGTTTAATAAGCTAATGAAGATACACACATATCACATTAATTAAGGTTTCTATAATGTGGCTTATGTGTCCCCTATTTTCATGACTTTTGTCACTTTGTTCTTCATTGCTTCTTTCTCTTCCTTATCCATTTTTCATTGAGGAAAATTATGTTCTCTCAAACCAGCCATGTTTCTCCTTGTTCCTCCATAGCTAAAGCTTGATTTTAGAAAGAAAAAGTGAGAAAAGAGAGAAAAAGTAAGGTAAAATCCCATTCTCATGCTTAAGAAAGCTTAAGAGAGTAAGGAGAAAGGAAGAAATTAGGTTTATGAATTTTTAATAACCTGTTTATGAATTTTAGGAACTCAAAGTGACAAGGATCTAGCTCAAAGGAGCAAAGGAAAGGAGAAAGAAAAATAAAGAGAAATAAAAGAGAAAAAGAGAGGTTTGTGCATAATCTAAGCCAATAACCTATTTTAATTTTGTTTTAATTGCATAATTTAATTATTTGGATTGTTGATGATTCTGAAATAATATTATTTGTGATGAAAAAACTTGGGGATGCATGTTTGCTAGATTTAGGATTTAATTTGGTAAAAATTGAATGTGATTGGTTGGTATGTTCTTCGCTGGAAATTGATGAGCAGTGTGCACTTAAACTGTTATAACTTAATTTATGGAACTCGGTTTTTTATGTTCTTTGTTGGGTTTGAAATATAGGACATAGTTCTATAACTTTCATTTAGATCATAAAACCTGAATATGTCTGTAATTTTCCAGAAAATTTCATAAAGTTCGAACATAGAATCTGTGCAGAAATTCTGGGCAGAATTGTTAATAATGAGCAGTAAGTACTTAAACTGTTATAACTTGAGTTCTGGAGCTTTTATTTGTGTGTTCTTTGTTCTTTATGAAAGCTAAGACATAGGGCTACAATTGTCATTTAGACCATAATATCTGAATATATCTTTAATTGTCCAGAAAAAATGCATAAAGTTTAGACTTAGAATCTGTCTAGAAAATTCTAGGCAGAATTATCAGTGACCAGTTAGTCTTAATATTATCATATCTTTTGATACCAAACTCAGACTTAAGTGATTCAAGTTTTATATTATATCTAAGATCCATATCTAAATTTTGTATGAAGATCATGTAACTATATTCAGAACGGAACAGGACCAAAATTAAGGTCCAAAACAGAAAACGGAATCTGCCAGTGGCAGGGCAGCATATGAAATGAGTAATGAAATGAGTAAAATGATGTGAAACTTGTTATATTATGTGAACCTTATTATATTATGTAAAATGATGTAATTATTTTGAGATATTATATACATGAATAGTATGAAATTAATTGTTATGAATTTTAATGAAATTGTATAAGCCCTATAACACCTAACTAGAACCAACTTAGGATAGTTTGGCATGCCAAATAGGGGGGGAGTATGGTGAAATCTATGCCGGTAATGGCACGATTATCTATGCCGGTAATGGCATGGTTATCTACGCCGGTAGTGGCATGGTTATCTACGCCGGTAATGGCACGATTATCTACGCCCGTAATAGCACGGTTATCTACGCCGGTAATGGCACGGTTATCTACGCCGGTAATGGCACTGTTATCTATGCTGGTAATGGCACTTATATGCGCACATCATATTACCCGGGTGGCATTCCTAAGTGCCTGAATGGCAACTCCGTTATCCGAGTCAGTGGTTCATCGGTGTCCTAGGCATAAATGAAATGATAAATAAAGAAGTTATGGGACATAAAAGAATTATTGAAAGTAAAACGGGAATTATGATTTGTGGCATGAATAATAAAAATGGAATTATGAATTGTGGCATGGATAAAAAGAAGGTTTAGTGTTATACAATAAGGTGATAATAAATAAATAAGTATTAGATAATATAATATAATTTGATGTCTATACGTGCTAGAATACCATGATTTGCATGAGAATGATGATTTGATTATGTTAAAGAAAATGAGATACAATAAATTGATGTTATGCATACTAGAATATTATGAAATGTATGTTTGCATGATTTGATCATAAAGTTTTATATGACAATGCATGTGACATTAAAAATAATTTATTGCCTTATCAATATGCACCACTAAGCCAAGAGCTTAGCGTGGGAGTTTCCTTCTGCGCAGATTTAAAGAGGTAGCTGAGGATTTTGAACAAAGACACGGTGATCCAAGTCCAGTAGAGCAACTCGTGTTAAGTACTGTGGGTCACACAAATTATCTAATTATGGTTTGAGTTTTATTTTGTAGTATTTGTAAAATAAACAACACGTTTTGTATACAACATGTTATTATATAAAAATGTAGTTTATCTTTTATGTTATAATTTTTGTTATACTGCAAAGTAAACAAATAGTAAATAAAGAAAAAAAATATATGAGTGATTTTCAGTTACATACAATTAAATAAAATGATCTTTTAACCGATGCAGTAAGAGGTAGCACTCCCTTATCCGGGCACGAGCTGCTGGGGTGAGGAGGTGTTACAGTAATGATTATATGTTTCAACTTTATTGATATTTATAAGATACTGATGAATGGAATGGAATACATACGTATTGGATTTGTGATTTATTATTATGAGTTGTTCGGTACTTCAGATCTCATTTGATCGTTATTCTCACTCAGCCACAACTCATCAATTTGCATCATTTTTTAGGTAAAGAAAAGTGATAGCTCTTTTTGAGTAGCGTATATAAGACATGGAGCCGAGGTAACTGGCCGAGCCTCATCACTCTCTCTCCTTGCATTCCACACAAGCATGAAAATATGTCATCTATGTTCTGTATTTACGTGCTTGAATATGTATAGTCATTTCGGAATGTGTTTAAAAATGTATAAATGGAAGCAACTCGAAAATACATATGTGTAAAGTTTATGTTTTGATATATGTGATATATATTATGTTGCGGTGAAAACCTCAGTGTTAACTTAGCAAAGTCGTTGAATAATATTACAAGATATGAGACTTGCAAGTCATTGAATGAAATTAATAAGATATTTTGTTTTTCCAGCATGCTATGTGTGATTATTTGATACAGAGATAGGTTATACTTAAATGCATAAGAGATGGTGTTACATGAGATTATAGTGAGTAGGGTGGTTTAAGCTCCGCGAGCGCCCCTATTTCACATCTCGTATCCGGAAAGTCCGGGAATGAGATTTTTGGCTAATAAATCATAGAATAAAATATAAAATTTTATTAATTGATGTAAGTAACAAAATGTAAAATGCTTGCATGAGGTGGTGCAAATTTAATTATTGAATAAGGTTATCATGTTTTTTTTATGTTATGTATTTATTTTTTTATATGACATATGTAATAAAATTTGATGTGCCGTGATTTTATTTGAGACATGCATTTGTGTGACTGCTTAGGGAAAACTTTAATACTTATATGTACCACTAAACTAGAGATAGCTTAGCGTGGGTTCTTCTCATGTAGGAATTGGAACGGTAGCTAGTAGATAGTGAAGTTGATCAAGAAGAAATCCAAGCCCATATCAGTGGAGGCACAAGAGACATAGTTAGATGGTTAGTTACTTATTATGTTTTTTTTAGTTTGACCAGACATATAGATTTTGCTAGACATGTTATGTATTGAGTTCAGGAGCATGTCTTATATTTTGATCTTATATTGTAAGCAGTCATGTGTGAGGCTGGTATGCCACAACTGATCAGCTATGTAACTTAATCAACTACCATAAATATATATGACGTGGTGATATATATATATATATATATATATATATATATTGATAATTAGAACGATAAGCGAAATCTAATATAAATAAATGAATTTTTTAAAATTTAAATGATAGAAAAACTTAGTCAAATAGATTTATCGCGTTAAGCTTATGGCATCCTTCTTATATATGTAGGATTATCCTTAATATATAAGTGGGGCATCAAACAATAAACCAATTCTTTGTGTTTTATGGCTCACACAATAAACCCTTATAAGTGTTTCAATCTTAAACCAATATACCCAAACTCACTTCAGTAATAGATTACAATGAAAACACTAACCAACCTATAATGTTAAGAAATTATGAGCAAATAGGTTTTTACAAAGAATAAAGCTTTTGGTAAAAATAATTAATGCACAATGGCTACTATAACATTTAAGATTCAAAGTAATTGTTGTTCTTCTTGTTAGGATTCATAAATGACTTGCATTTATACTTCCTTAGCGAATTATAGTCATTTGGGTCCATTTAATGTAAAAATAGCTGTTGAACCAAGTCTTAACTTTGTGCCTGACATGTTTCTCTGTCCTCATTCATGGGCATGACTATATGTATCACGGTCATGAATGTTCTTCCATGTCGTGGTCCAAGTGGTGACTTTGACCATGAAGCTTTCAGGAAGAACTTGAAGTGTTTGATCATCGGCATGATTTTATACTTTCACGGGCGTGAACATTCTTCCAAGTCGTGGTTGAAGTGGTGAATCTGGCCGTCAAGCTCTATGGAAGAACTTGACATGTTATTTCATGGGCGTGTCTTTATTTCACTGGCGTGAACATTATTCCAAGCCGTGGTTCAAGTGGTGACTCTGACCGTGAAGCTCTCTGGAAGAACTTGACATGTTATTTCATGGGGGTTACTAATTTGATCATTCACGATTGGTATGATCCTTCATGGCCGTGAACTTTTAATGTTGGAGAGTTAGTGCTAAGCTATATCAGGGCGTGACATAATCATTCATGGGCCTAAACATGCTATTTATTCTTATTTTGACCTTCAATGTGTTTCTTTCATTCTTGCATCATATTTTATTCAAGATGTATCCTATTCAACATACTTAGAACACAAGCATTGTTGAATACATTATTGCTATTTTATTTGTTAGCATCAAAATCACGGGAATGCCCCTCAAGGTTCAATAATTTGGAATAGATGTGATGTAGTTAGTCTAGTGGGAGTTAACACACAATCCATACTCTGAACAAAATCTGGTATAGATTGGTAAAAGGACGAATTTCGCAGTAATTGTATATAGAAAGGTTCAAAGTAAAACTAACTTTTCTGGTTAATTAGGTTGTCATGATGTGTTGCTAGATACTGCTCATGATTTGCTAAGTCAAGAGAAATTAATTAGAAATCAAATATGAGTCAAAATATTTTTACTCATAGAATCCGAATTAGATCAGGATTCCTCTAGAGACTTTAGCTGCTAGCATGACTAGAAAACCTATCAAGTCACATGCATAGATGGAATGTTAAAAGTGGAAAATGGGTTTTGAATAAGATCCAAATGAAAAAGATAGAGAATTTGGCCTTTTATGAGAGTTATAAAAAAAGGCCAAATCCAATTTGGATTAGGATTGTTGACTTGGTCAACATTCGACCTTATAGCTTAGGGAAATGGGCCTATTAGGGTTTTTTCTTTTCCAACCCTAAAAAGGATTTGAAAGGGTATAAATACTCCTTTTAAATAGTTAATTTCATGGCTACTCCATTAAAAAAAAGAAGAGTTATTTTTCTACTCTCGCTTTCTCTTTTACAAGACAATTTTCTATAGCTAGCACTTTGGACCTTTGTCACCCCATCTCCTTAGAGGTTTTCTTCTTCTTCTTCTTCTTTTTCATTGATACTCTTAGATGTAATCCTAGCTTTGATTTTTTTTTGGTTTTCTACAACCCAACAAAAAAGGAAAATCTCATAACTTAAAAGATCAAGATTTGCAAAAACATGTAATCAACTTCTCCCATTAGATAGTATGATCCGATTTTAAATTACATAGGGTGTTCTTTAGGTTTTGGATTTGATTAAATTTTATATCTCTGTTGTGCCATGTGTGAGATTCATGTTTGAATCCCAACACTTCATACCATTTTTGGACTTGTTTTTTGTGGTTTTCATAGACAACATCTTCGTGTATTCAGGAAGCAAGAATGAACATAAGTGCACTTGAGAATAGTTTTGTAGACTCTTAAAGAACAGAAGCTATATGCTAAGCTATCTAAGTGTGACTTTTGGCTAAATGAGGTTGCTTTTCTCAAGCATGTGATATCGACTGATAAGATTATAGTGGATCCAAACAAGGTTGAGTCAATCTTGGATTGGAAACCCCCACATAATATGACTAAAATTAGGAGTTTTTTCAGCTTAGTAAGATACTACATAAGGTTCACCAAGGGGTTTTGGGTTGTCATTTACTGTCTAGAGGTATAGGCGATGACATATTCTACATAGAGAATATGTAATTTACAGTGATGCTTCTCACAATGGATTGGGTTGCATTATGATGCAAGATGGGAAACTCATTGCCTATGCCTCTAGTTAGTTAAAACCTCTTGAAAGGAATTACCTGAGGCATGATCTAGAGTTGGCAGCCATTGTCTTTACATTGAAGAGATGTCATCATTATCTATATAGAGAGAAGTGTTATATGTATCTTCCTACACAACGGTATTTGAATTTGAGGCAGAGAAGATGGTTAGAGTTGTTAAAGGATTATGACTATGTGATTGATTATCATCCAGGAAAGGCCAATATGGTGGCCGATGCCCTTAGTAGGAATACTTTTGCAGAGTTGAACATTCGACTGACCTTGGGTTAGGAGATTAGAGATGCACAGAAGCTTGATGCCTAGCTAATAGAGTTGTCATTTTGGTCTCTAAGGGGGAGAGACTGGGTTTTTTCAGCCGAGCCAGATGGAATTTATAATACTAGGGTAGGTTATATGTGCCAGACGTCTCAAAATTGAGATAAAAGATTACGAGAAAGGCTTATGAGACAAGATTTAATTAATCCAGGGACTAATAAGATGTAGCAAAACCTAAAAAGGTTGTATTGGTGGTTAGGGATGAAGAAAGACATCAAAAAGTTCACAACTAGAAGTCTTACATGAAAGCAGGTAATGGCCAAACATCAGGTACCTTCATGTTTATTGCAGCCAATCACAATTTCTGGAATGGAAATGATATAGAATCACTATGGATTTTGTGATTGGATTGCCTTTGACATTAAGGAAGTACAATATCGTATGGGTGATCCTTGATAGGTTAACAAAGTCAACTCACTTCTTACCTTTTCAAAGAGACTGTCTTTTGAACCGGTTGGTAAAGTTGTACATGAATGAGATAATATGTCTTCATGGAGTTACAGTCTCCATCATTTCTAATCGAGATCCACGATTCACATCTCAGTTTTGGAGTGGTTTTGTAACGTCCGGTTATTTAGACACTGATTGTATGTGACAAAGTCAATGCACAGCGGGTCGATCGGAGTCTAAATCCGGATGCACAGAAAAATAATAATATTTAAGGGATATTTATTAAGGCCATTATTAATTGGGAATTTAAAGGTTTAGTGCTAGAATTAGTTGAAATAAAATTTCTCTTTGGATTAAATGAGGATTTATGGAATGGTTTGGGATTATTTTGTACAAAGAGGAGATTATGAGTTAAATGATGTATTATTTAAAGATTATAAATTTATTATGATTAATTAATCAAATTGACCAATAGGAAATAAATCTAGAATTGTTTTTACATTTATAACCTAATCTTTATCTTTCCATTAATGCCCATTAATTATAATTGATGAATCACATGCCTAATCACCATTCTACAATTCTTTCATTAATGAGGCATTGATGAATCTAATCCTTGTCACCATTCTAGAATTCTTTCATTAATGAGGCATTAAACTTAACAAAAACAAAATCTCCTCTTCCTCACTTTCCATTGCCATCCGTCTTCTCCACTATTCTCCACCATTTTTATTCCAATTTTATCTAGTAAAAGAGAGGAAAGAATAATCCAAGTGATAGAAAACTCAAGAGAGTAAAGGAAAAGTCAATTTCAAAGGTAGAAGAAAGGAAGAGAAATAAGAAAGAAACAAAGAGAGAAATTTTGTCAAGGTGAGATCTTCCTCAATCCTCTTGCTTTTCTTTATTAATTGATATTAAAGTGATGATAATTAAGGTTAGAAATGAGGAAGAAGGGGCTATCTAGGTGATGGTGGGTTGAAACAAAAAGAAATTGGTTTGATGATATGAGATATGTTTGATGGTTTAAGGGCAAACCAATGACAAGGGTATAAGCAATCTTGAGGAAGGGAAAGGAAAGGAAAAGCCTAGGAAAGGGATAAAAGATTAATAAGGTATGTGCTTGTATGAAAAAAATTTAATATGTTGATTTTATTGTTAAATCTTGTGTTAATTGGATGATTAATGAGCGGTTGTGTTGTTATATGTGTTGCTGGAAATTTTATCATGGAGCAGCATGCATTAAAAATTCGATAACTTAGGTTCTGGAAGTCTAAATTCAGTGTTCTTTGATGTTTTGGAAACTTAAGACAGATATCTAAAACTTTAATTAAGGTAATAAGATCTAATTATGAATTAAACTATGTTAAAAATTGACACAAATATGAAACTTGAAATCCGCCTCGGAATTTCCTTGGCAGATTTTAGCTGCGCAGTCAGTACTCAATCAGTCATAAATTTTTCTACAGAGATCAGAATTAGTTGATTTAAAATGAAAATTAAAGATAAGATCTTTGCCTAAAATTTATTATAAGACCACTTAATTAAATTCGGCCAGTAACAGGAAAAAATTGAGATCTAAGACAGAGCTCAAAATCTGTCCAGAAAAGGGCTGTTGAAAAAAGTGAGAGTTTTACATGTAAATTGATTTGGGCCTTATGATATGAGATGAATGATGTTGATATGAGTGAGTATTATGTGATAAGCCATTGAGTCCATAAAAATTTATTAAGAAAATAAAACTATGAAATAATTGTTTCGTGTATATTTTGACCATAATGAAATTATTACTTGAATAAATTGAGATGAAATAATTAAGCCCTAAAACACCTAGCTGGGAACTAAGGTAAAGGATAGATTGGCATGCCAATAAGAAGTAGGATATGTAGGCGTAAAATGCCGAGTTGATTGATGTAGGCACTAAATGTACCGAGTTGATTTATGTAGGCACTACATGTGCCGAGTTGACTGATGTATGCACTAAATGTGCTGAGTTAATTTATGTAGGCACCATATTGTGTCGGGTTAAATTATGTAGGCGCCATGCGCCAAGTTAAAATTTGCCAGCCGAAAATGCCCCGTATCCTAGCTGATAGTTCTAGTTATTGGTGTTGGTCATAAATTGGAATAAACAAGACAACATAAGATATGATAAAATTGACTTATTGTGAATAATTATTGAATAATAAAATGAGGAAAATTATGGTGATATTAAAAATAATATTATCCAATAATATTATGCAATTAACATAATTATCATGTGTAAAAGGAATTTTGTGTAGTAACAATTCACTTGCAAATTAATTTATTGCTGATAAATTTATGATATTTCTTTTATTTGATTTTTAAATGTATGAATGTGTGAAATTTTATAAGTTTGCATATTAAGTTTTTGTCATATAAAGCACCACTAAGCTGGTAGCTTAGCGCTTGTGGTTTTCCCACGCGTAGGTACTCAAGTAGTTAGTAAATAAAGGATGAAGCTGCCAGAAATAGAAGAACACCAGATAGTGGATAACAGCATTTGAAGATCTTTTTGTTTCAATGCATTGCTTTTTATAAAACATATTAGCAAGTTTTATTTTCATATTATGTGATACTCATATTTGGGTCTGTAAATAAAATATTAATTAGTAGAACATGGTATGTAATCTTTTAGAAAATGAAATGATTTATTATGATTGAATTATATAAATTGGTGTAAAGTATATGTGTATGGAAAAAACAAAATGGGAGACTACATTTTAGATTTACATTCAGATATTTTAAAATGAGAATATACAAAACAATTATATAAGCAAGTTAGACAGAAAATCAATAGTACTGTAGCACTCATTTACTTTGCTACTATTAGTAGAGTAAGGGGGTGTTACAGGTTTACTGTGAGCTTTGTGTACCAAGCTTAACTTCAGCATGACTTTTCATCCCTAGACATATGGTCAATTGAAGAGAGTTATACATATCTTGGAGGACATGAATAAATGTTGTGTGATTGAGTTCGAATGAAGTTGGGATAAATATCTACTATAGATGGAGTTCACCTATCACAACAGTTATTAGTCCACTATTCAGATGGCTCCGTATAAGGCACTTTATGGTAGAAAGTGTCGGACACCATTGTGTGGGACTGAGCTTAGTGAGAGAAAGCTATTGGGGCCAGATATGGAACAAGAGATGAAAGAGAAAGTGAAGATCATTAGAGATCAACTAAAAACAACTTTCGACAGATAAAAATCCTATGTGGACCTCAAGACGAAGGATATGGAGTACTTAGTGGGAGACAAGGTGTAACATTCGGTGATTTAGGCCCCGATTGCGCGTGACCGTAGTGGGGTCCACTGGTTCAATCGGAGTCTAAATTTAAATCCATAAAAAAATGACTAATAATAAGAGAAAATAATTAAGGGTATTATTATTTGAGAATTAAAAAGATTAGGGGTAGAATTAGAAGAAAATAAAATTTTCTATGGACAAAATGGGTATTATGGCAATTGTTTGGGGAAAAAGTGTGAATATGGAGGAAGATGTGGTAAAAATGGAATTTTTCAAAGATTAATTATTAATCAAGATTAATTAACTTAATGAACCAATAAGAATTAAGATTAATTTTAATTAGTGGGACCCACACCTTAATCAAGGTATATTAAGTCAAAAAGAATAACAAATTCCACATTCTTCCATAAGCCATCTTCATCTTCTCTTTTTCTCCTCTCTTTGTTGTCCACCATAGGCTCCCTAAAGCTCCATTTTTTGCTGCAAATCAAGCTTGAAAATGTGAGGAAATAAATTAGTTTTGAGAGAGGAAAAATCATAATTAAAGAGTTCTTACTACAAAGGTACCAAAGGAGCAAGAAGGAAGGAAGAAATAAGAAGAAAAAAGGGAGAAGAGTGGGACAGATTTCGGCCCACCTTGGAGAACACTTAAGGTTAGTTTATTCTTCTTAAATTCAACCTTTTTCCTTCCATTTGAGATCCATATTGATGATAGATGTGATTAGGGTTGATAGATATAGGTTATGTTGCAAGATTGAACATAGAAATTTAAGTTTGTGATTAGTTGATGGAAGTGTAATTAAACTTTGAATTAATGATAATTGAAGTTAGTTAATTATTTTATAGCTTAAAAACTGAAGAAAATATAATGTTGAAGGATGAAGGAGTGGCTGCCATAGATATAGGTTATGTTGCAAGATTGAACATAGAAATTTAAGTTTGTGATTAGTTGATGGAAGTGCAATTAAACTTTGAATTAATGATAATTGAAGTTAGTTAATTATTTTATGGCTTAAAAATTGAAGAAAATATAATGTTGAAGGATGAAGGAGTGGCTGCCATAGTTAAATAAATTTGGGGGAAATTGAAATTAACATAGAAACATCACAATTGGTGATAAGTGAAGCATGATTTGAGTGTTGAATTGAAGAAAATGAATTGGGAACTAGGATATGATTTTTAGGTAGCCATGACATGTGAAGAAGGAAGTTTAACCTTAGTACATTTTAGCTTAATTAAGGTGTAAAACATATTAGGAGCATTAGAATATTATGTAGACATGAAAAGCATTGAAATTGAATGTCGGAATTGAGTTATGGTACGGTTGTGTAGGAAAAATAAGTGAACAAGTGAGAGGCCCTCAAGAGGGTGAAAAAGGCAAGGAGAAAGCTAGCTAATAAGGGAATAAAAATAAGGATTAAGGGAAGAAGAAAGGCTGATTAGGTATGTGCTTCATTGATAAAAATTTTGCATGTTGTTAATATGTATGGAATTATATGTTAAGGTTTGTTATGTTTGTGTTTTGTTGTGACTTTTGATATTATATGTGGAAATGGGACCAAATGGTGTGAAATAATTGAGTCTCGAACCTAGAGGTAATAAAATATAAGAGTGATCCGATCATACCTCTATCGAGTTTTTCATTAATGCTCTTACCCTTTTTGTCTTTGTCCAATTTTGTTGATGTGCTCATTGGAGTCTTGGAATTTTTGCATCCTTCCATTCCATATTTCTTGATTAAGACTTTGGCATATTTGGATTGGTTGATGAATATGCCCTCATTGGTTTATTTTTTTTGTAGACCGAGGAAGAACTTAAGCTCACCCATCATGCTCATTTCAAATTCTCTAGTCATACATTTAGCAAATTATTGGCAAAGCAAGTCATTAGTAGACCCAAATATGATGTCATCAATATAAATTTGAACAATTAGAATATCATGCTTATGCTTTTTAATAAACAAAGTAGTGTCAACATTTCCCTTTAAAAAATTATTTTCTAAAAGAAAAGAACTTAGTCTTTCATACCAAGCTCTTGGGGCTTGTTTCAAACCATATAAAGCTTTTGAAAGTTTAAATACATGATCAAGCAAATTCTGGCTTTCAAAACCTGGTGGTTGTTCTACATAAACTTCTTCTTCTATAAAACCACTTAAGAAAGCACTTATGACATCCATTTGAAAGAGTTTGAAATTCATATGGCATGCATATGCTAAAAGTATTCGTATGGCTTCTAATCTAGCTACCTGAGCATAGGTCTCATCATATTCTATTCCTTCTTATTGATTATATCCCTTTGCACCTAACCTATCCTTATTCCTACTTATTGAACCTTCTTCATATAGTTTATTTCTAAATGCCCATTTACTTCAAATGATTTGATGCTCTTTGGGTCTAGGAAGTAAGGTCCATACCTTACTTCTCCCAAATTGGTTGAGTTCCTCTTGCATAGCAGTCACCCAACTTTCATCATTAAGAGCTCATCAATATTTTTAGGCTCAATTCGAGAGATAAAGGCAAAATTAGAATCTAAAGGTTTGAGATGAGATCTAGTACTTACTCCCTTTGTGGAATCACCAATGATTTGCTCCTTGGGGTGATCTTTTGTCATTTTCCATTCCTTTGGGAGCTGTTGCTTGTTTTCCTCCTAAGCTTGAGGTAGAGAGACATCTTGATGTGAATTTTCTTGATCATTTTCACTTTTTTCATTTTGAAGATCAAGTTTTTCCATTGTACCTAAAACATCATCAATACCATTTCCTTTCACAAGATCAAGCTTACTAGATTCATCAAACACAACATGCATATATTCTTGAACAACTAATGACTTTTTATTGAAGACTCTATAAGCTTTGCTAGCGGTGGAGTATCCTAAAAATATACCCTCATAAGATTTAGAGAAAAATTTTCCAAGGTTGTCCTTGGTATTTAATATGAAACACTTGCATCCAAATACTGTAAAGTATGATATCATAGGCTTTCTTTTATTCCATAACTCAAAAGAAGTTTTGTTTAAGTGTGGTCTTTTGAAAACTCGATTTAAAATATAACATGCAGTATTGGTGGCTTCGGCCCAAAAGTAAGTTAGTAACCCATACTTATTGAGCATTGTTCGAGCCATTTCAATTAAAGTTTGATTTTTCCTTTCGACCACCCCATTTTGTTGAGGTGTCCAAGGAGATGAAAAATTTTGTGACATGCCATGTTCTAGACAAATATTTTCAAAGTTTTCATTTTCAAAATCATTGCCATGATCGCTTCTTATATTGGAAATACAATATCCTTTTTCATTTTCAACTCTCTTAGCAAAGTTTTTAAAAGATTCAAAAGCATCACTTTTTTTACCTAAGAAAATTACCTAAGTGAATCTAGAGTAGTCATCGACAATGACAAAAGCATAGTGTTTACCTCCTAAGCTTGGAACTCTAGTAGGTCCAAAAAGATCTAGGTGCAAAATTTGTAGAGGTTTTGAGGTACTTACAATGTTTTTGGATTTGAAGGAGGACTTGTGTTGCTTTCCTCTTTGGTAAGGTTCACATGTCTTGTCTTTTTCAAATTTGACTTTTGGTAGTCCCCTTACCAGCTCTCCTTTGCTGAGGCTTTGAATTAAATCCATGCTTGCATGACCAAGCCTTCTATGTCGCAGCCAAGATTCATCACTAGTAGTCATAAGACACTTAGAGGAAAGGTTACATATTTTGTGTAAGTCTATTATGTAGGTATTGACGTCTTTACTTCCTTTAAATATCTCTTGGCCATTAACATAGGTTACAAGACATTCGTTAGAAGTAAATATTACTTGGTTTCCTTTATTACATAATTGACTTACACTTAACAAGTTATGTTTCAAACCATCAACAAGTAAGACATCTTCAATGAAAGTAGTATTATTAATACTAGTAGAGCCAATGCCAATTCCTTTACCCTTAGTAATGTTTCCAAAGGTTACTTTACCTCCATCAATACTTTTAATGTCATTGAATAATTCTTTGTCTCTGGTCATATGCCTTGAGTATCCACTATCTACTAGCCAAGCATTTTCTTTTATTGTGGACTTGAGGCATACCTATAAAATCACAATTCAAGTGTTTTTTTTAGGTACCCAAATCAACTTGGGTCCTTGGAGGTTAGCACATGAAGGTTCCCCACGAGCCTTCCTTATCCAGTAATGTTTATTGATATGGCCAAATTTCATAAAATAATTACATTATTTAGCTCTAAATATGCTTTTCGGTCTTACCATACTTTGAACTACCATTTTCCTATTAGGTAGAGTTTGTGAGCAGTGACATACACATGCATGATAATTTTGTGCTTTTCTAGGAGCATGCTTCTTATACATAAAAGCATGATTGGCCTTTTGAGGTTTCCTTCTTAGGCTTACCGACCCTTGATCATTCCTTTTATGTATAAAGAATTTTGTGTATGTTGTGCACTTAGCCCTTGGGGCCGTTACTTCTAATGTGCAGATGTGGGGTTCACTTGACTTAACAAAAGTGGTTTTGTGAGATGAAGATGATGTTCCCTTAAATTCTAGACCATGTCTTATTAAAGGTGGTCTTTGAGACACAATGAGAGTATCTAAACTCTCTTTGCCTTTATGAAATTTTGAAATGGAGTTTCTAAGTTCCTCAACTTCATTTTTCAAAACATTATTCTCTTTAAGCAAGGATTTAGTTGAGGGTCTTGAGGAGTACTCATCTAATGATTTTTGAAGAGATTCATTAAAAGATTTATGCTCAAGATTTTCCTTTTCTAAAAATTCCATTTTATTTTTCAAACTTGAAATGTTTTTTTATAACTATTGAATTTACATATATATTTTTCTAGTTCTAGGTTCAATACTTCTATTAAACTTTGCTCATCATCATCTTCACTATCACTAATATTATCACTACTATCATTATTGAATGAGTATGAGTAAAGTGATCCTACCTTATTTGAGACGTGATCCTCTTTAGCCATGAAGCATAGATTGTCCTTTTCACTTTCATTATCATCTTTTTCACTTGAAGAGCTTTCGTCATCCCATGTGGCTTTGTGACCTTTCTCCCCAGTGACTTTTTGGTATTTGTTCTTGTATTCCATGAGCCTTGGACAGTCTAGTTTGATATGTCCCTTCTTCCCACACTCATAACATTTTACGTCCTCTTTATTCCTTTGAGAGTCATTTGAGATTTCTTTGCTTGAAGTTTTGAGAGTCACCCATTCTCTTTTCAATCTTTTTGAGAGCATCGCAATGTCCTCATTTGCATCATCACTCTTTTCTTCATCACCTACAACTTCTTCTTGAGATTTTGAAGTAGAGGCTCTTAGTGCTAGAGGCTTTCTTTTTTCTGGATCAGCTTCAAGTTCTGGATCAGCTTCATGACGCTCATGTCTTCGTTGGCTTCTTTGATACCAGCAACTCTTGAACTATAATCTTTGAGGGGAATACTTCTTAGATTTTTGTTGTTTACATCTTCCAAGCTCAAGTGTTTTCCAAGCTTTCTCATGCTGTTTATGTTGGCTAGAAGACGGTTCATCATATCGGTGATTGACTCATTGGATTTCATATTGAAGAGTTCGTACTCTAAAGTGAGAAGTTGAATCTTCTTGGATTTAACTTGCTTTGTTCCTTCATGATAATTTTCCAATGTTTTTCACATGCTATACACAGTTGCACAGTGTTGTATTCTGCCACATTCGTCAATGGATATTGAGCTTGAGAGAATTTTCATTGCCTTTTTATTTTTGAAATTTGCTCTACGTTGAGGCTCTGTCCAATCATCTCTTGAAAGGATTTCTTCTACACCATTAACTCCTCTTCTGGTTGGTGGTGTCCATTCTTTTTGAACAGTATCCCAGACTTTAATTCCCTCACTATCGAGATATGTCTCCATCCAGAACTTCTAATGAGCGTAGTTTTCTACATCAAAGTAAGGCTTAAGACTTTGGAATCTTTCATTCACCATTTGTTGATCTTTGTTAGCGCTTTTTAGGCTTTGATGCTAGACTAAGCTCTGATATCAATTGTTGCCCATATAATGAACCAAGAAGGGGGTTGAATTGGATATTAAAAAAAATTTCTTAACTTTTAAGTGCGGAATAAAAATTAAATAGAGTCGGGATAGAGAGATATCACACAAGAAATTTAGAGAGGTTCGGGTATTAACAAACCCTATTCCTCTCCCCAATCTCAATTGGGAGTTTCACTAACACACTAAGTGTTATAATGGAGTTTTAGAAGCTCACTACCAACTATGGTGTTTCTATCAATGTCTAACACCTAACACATAAATTTCCTTGTATTTTAATGGCTTACACAATAAACCAATTCCTTGTGTTTTATGCCTCACACAAATAACCTTTACAAGTGTTTTACTCTTAACCCAATATACCAAAACTCACTTGAGTAGTAGATTACAAAGAAAAACACTCACCAACCAATAATGCTTATAATTTATGAGCAAATAGATTTTCACAGAGAGTAAGTGTTTTGTTGAAAGTAATTAATGCACAATGGCTACAACAAGATTTTGATTTGAAGTAATTTTTTTTCTCTTGTTTAGGATTCATAAATGACTTGCATTTATACTTCCTTAGCAAATTATAGCCATTTGGATGCATTTAATGCGAAAAGAGTCATTGAACCAACTCTTAATTTTGCACCTGACATGTTTCTCTTTCCTCATTCACGGTCGGAAATATGTGTGTCATGCAAAAATAATGTGTCATGGTCGTGGCTTCGGTGGTGACTCTGGTCGATAATCATTCTAGAAGAATGTGAAGTGTTTCATCATGTGCCTGACTTTACGGGAGTGAATATCCTTCCAAGCCGTGGTCCAACTGGTAACTATAGCTGTGAAGCTCTCTGGAAGAATTTGACATGTTATCTCATGGGTGTGATGGTCTTTCACGAGCGTGACTGATTTGATCATTTAGGGTTGCTATTATCCTTCATGGCTGTGACTTTAAATGTTGGAGAATTGGCGCTAAGCTATATCACGGACGTGACATAATCAGTCACAGGCGTGAACATGCTATTTCTTTATATTTTGACTTTCAAAGGTAGTCTTCCATTCTTGCATCATATTCCATACCCCATTCAACAAACTTAGAACACAAGTATTGTTAAATACATTATTGCTATTTTATTTGTTAGCATCAAAATGATGGAAATACCCCTCAAGGTTAAATAACCATTCCCCTATCTGGACCAGACCAGAGATCTTTATTACATTCCCATTTAAGAACTCAAAGGACCTCAACCCAACAAAAGCTTCACACCCAGGAATGTCTCCTATAGACATGGAACTTACAGTTCAGGAATGTTATCAGCTAATGTCTGAAGGCCTAATTCAACTTACAAAATCAAATTGGGCATGCCAAGCTTTGTACATGAATAAAAGATCATAATAGATCTGTGGAAAAAAGAGACTTGTCATTGACTACTAGTCCTTGAATCTCTTCATAAAAGGTGATAAGTATCCACTACCGAAAATAGATTCAATGTTCCCTTTTACGGCTTCAGCCAAAGTATTTTCAAAGTTCGATCTAAAAGTAGGATTCCAGCAACTAGGCATTGTTCCAGAAGATAGATACAAGACAACATTCTGTATTCCTAATCACCACTACAAGTGGACTGTCATACCATTTGGACTCAAAGTGCCACCCTCACTATTCTAGAAGGCTATGATCCAGATATATGAGTTGTTGTTCCATACAACCCTAATCTACATTAATGATATTTTGTTATTCAGCCCACGTATCAATTTTCATCATGAGACGGTCAAGAAGTTTATGGATCCCACAAAGGCCCATGGAGTAATGCTTAGCCCAACAAAGATGCAATTGGCCAAAATGACCATTGACTTATTAAGAATGAAATTCTCAAATGGAACTTACAGGCCTCAGCCTAATTTAGCCCAAGAACTGTTAAAATTCCCCGATGAAAATTTAACAGTAGATTCAACAATTTCTCGGGATAGCCAATTATATCCGACAGTTCATTTCAAGCTATAGTAAGCATGTGAAACCATTATACCAACTTTTGAAAAAGCAGCCCCCACCTTGGCCGTCCATTCATACCAAGTTTGTTTAGACAATCAAGTCAATCACTCAAAGTTTGTGACACTTACAGATTCCCTCCACAGGGAAAAGATTGCTACAGACATATGCGTTAAATGAACATTAGGGAGCAGTACTTTTTTAGATTAATGGAGATAAGAAAGAAGTATGTGGATATGCGAGTGGTCACTTCAAGGATAGTGAACTTCATTATCACTCGTCATTCAAAGAAATCTTAGCCGTTAAGTATGGGATAAAAAAGTTTGAATTCCATGTAATAGGATATCATTTCACCGTGGTCATGGACTGTTCATCCTTTCCATGCATGCTAGATTTTATATAGAAAACTATTCATCATCCACATTTGTTGAGATGGAAATAGTGGTTTAGCAAATAAAATGTTAAAGTTCAACATATAAAAGGGGATAAAAACCTCATCCCTAATTTTCTGTCACGACCTTCACAAATTGATCTCATCTCATCATCATTAGAAATTCCTTTCATACTCATGGCCTCCTGTTCTCAGTCAAACACCTTAGTTCTCAGTCTTTCAGACTTCCCACCAGGATGTCCAAAAGGTCCAAATCTCATACAAATCAGGAGCTTTGCCCATAACATGTTGTTCACTTACATGATGCTATTTCAAGACAAGTTCGGTCTTTGAAGGAAAATTGTTTACTGCCCTACAGAGTACCCTTGGGTAATCATTTATAGGCTCTCCACAGAGCTTATGCTTCCTGAGCAGTTATGGTATTTATAGTATCAGTCAACATTGTTCTATAATGTAGTTTAGATCCCTTTGATAAATTTTCTCCCATTCATATGTAACCGGGATAATCTACAATCCCTACAGGTTAAGTTCTTAACATGGTTTTAGCCACTAAGTTACTCGAAGAAATTATTTGCCAAGCTGATTGCAGATAACTCAACTCCTAATGTTCCAAAGGAGATCATTGGAATTTTTATATTCCACCATCCTTACACACACATTGTAGGAACAATATAGTCGTAGCACTTGGACACGTCAACCTTTGGAGAACAATTTGTCATGAAGACCCCATATGTTTAGAAGAAGTAAAATCAGCAATCAACCTAGAACTGAGACAAGGAACAACTACTATCATCTACCTCCAACAAGTTACACATCACTTAGCCCAGATCTCTGTAAAAGAATTAAGATGATTATGTGGTCTCCTCTGTTCAAGCCCAAGCTCAGACTTGAAGATGAAGATCCAGTGATTGATCAAGATTCACAAAAGTAAGAAACCTACAAGACCAATCTTGGAGATGTAACAATTACTGAAGAAGAATAGCCCAAGCCCAATCTCCATTTCGGCCCAAGCTTCAATTTCAGAAATGAAGTTCCACAGTTCTCAAACTTCAACTACAACCAAGACATTGATTTCCCAGACCCTCCACTAGAAAGTATTGAGGAGACCGAAGACATCAATGATTGGCCAAGAAGAGAGGAGCCCACTCTTGAAGATTTTAACTTGTCACCATCACATGAGCCGATCCATAAATAGTGAAATGTTTGCCACTATATTATGCTTTTATAAAATTTGTAATCATTCAGCTAATATGATGACAGCTGACCCTACCTACAATAGTGTGGTTTGTTTTTTACTTTTTGTCTTTTTCTTTAAGTATCTGTCATAATGATTACATCGCTATTTAGGAATCATATTTTATCTTTAGTGCTTGATGATGTAAGCAGTCACACATGTGTCAAATGCCTTTAAGTCTATATAAGCTTTTATGATGTGTGAAAGGGGATATAGAGGGTTTACCATATGAAATTCCCTATTGTGAAATATAAAATATGTTTTCTTAAACTTCTTTCTTGCTCTGATCCTAGATTAAGTCATACCAAATAGTTTCACGATCGTATAACAATCCCAAGTTATGTTTGAGAATACTTGAATTATGAATCAAAATAGGGTAGACCCACTAGTGGCCAAAAGAGCCTTCAGGGTACCTTGATCCTTGTTTCAAAGTTCTCATCCATATCTTGTATTGGTATTATTTAATGGAACTTGTAAAATATGACCATATTATGGGAAAAATGCATATAAAGGAATAATTTCATTTTAGTGTAATATTATGATACATATGGAATAATGAATGTACAAATTAGTGAAATGAATAATTTGAAGGTGAAAGAAAAATTTTAATGATGAAAATTGAATGTAAGTCGAAATATAAAAAGGAAGAAATTAGTATTTTTATTGCTAATTAAATTAAAATTTAGTCATAAAATGAAAGAAAACATGATATTGAGTGTATGGAAATTTATTGAAAATTTTGAAATATATATTGATTATTTTTCTATTTAATAATTTTTTTGTGGTTGAAATTAAATATAATGAATAAAGTGTGTTTAGATAGCTTAATGATTTAATTGGGTATTAATGACGAAATATTGAAATATTAGAATGAAAAGTGTGTGTTGCCCAGATATCAGACCAAGAAGGGGGGTTGAATTGGAGTTTCAAAAATTAAACATTAAAGTGGGGAAATAAAATTGCTAATTTTAGAATGGATAGAGAAAATCAGACACAAAGATTTATAGAGGTTCAGGTATTAACAAACCCTACTCCTCTCTCCAATCGCAATTGGGAGTTTCACTAACACACTAAGTGCTACAATGGACTTTTACAAGCTCACTCCCAACTATGGTGTTTCTCACAATGGCTCACACCTAACCCATAAATCCCTTGTGTTTTAATGGCTCACACAATAACCAATTCCTTTGTGTTTTACAGGCTCACACAAACAACCTACACTTTGCGTTTTACAGGCTCACACAAACAACCTTTTAATTTGTGTTTTGGAGGTTCACACAACTAACCCTTACAAGTGTTCTACTCTTAACCCAGAACTACCCAATGCTCACTTGAGTAAAGATTACAGAGAGAACCACTTATAAATCTTTATTGCTCAAATATGAGGAGCAAAAAGATTTTTAAAGAGAATAGATTTGTTCTCAAAGTATAAAAGTACAAGATAGCTTGTGATTTGAAGTATATGCTAATCTTTTGTTTTTCTTATCATTCTCTTGTTTCTTAATGTATAAATGACTTCCATTTATACTCCCATGGCTAAATATAGCAATTGGGGTGCATTAAATAAGAAACTAGCCGTTATACCAACCAAAAAATCACGCCTGACATTTTTCTCTTTCATTGGCCACGGGCGTGAATATTCTTGTCACGGGGGTGACAGATCTTCCCAAGCCGTGACTGAAGTGGTGACCTTGGTCGTGAAGCTCTCCGGAATGTTTTGACATATAGAGTCACGGGCGTGACATTAATTAGTCATGGGCGTGACACTCTTCCCAGCCGTGACACAAGTGGTGACTCAGGTCGTGAAGCTCTCTGAATGAAATTGAATGAATCCTTCACGGGGATGACACCTTCATTCACGGGGGTACAATCTTCACAGCCGTGACCTAAGTGGTGATTCTGGTCATGAAACTCTCTGGTTGAAAATACACAACTCTTCACTGGGGTGAAACCTTGAGTCACGAGGGTGACTAAAATGCTTACTTCACGGTTTGGTTTTCCTTCATGGCCGTGAACTTCAAATGTTGGTTTTGGTAACGGTTAGCTTTCTTCACGGGAGTGACTCCTAGAGTCACGGCAGTGAACATGCTACTTCTTGCTTTTTGTTTCTCAAGGATTATTCTTCCAATTCTCCATTCTTGCTATTTTAATTCATGTCCTGTATCATATACCTTCAAAAACAAGTATGTTAAATACAATATTGCTATATTATTTATTATCATCAAAATGACGGAAATACCCCTCAAGGTTAACAATCTCCCCCTTTTTGATGGTGACAAATAATTTAGCAATATGTGATTTTCAGAAGTCTCACCCTCAAAATATACTTAGGATAAAAAATTATAATGTGCAATAATAGTAAATAAAGATGTAGCATTTAACTAGATTTTAAGTATATGCAAGTTATATGAGAAGTATATCCAATACATACCATAATTCCTTTTCAAGACATAAAGTGTATGTAAGGTGTATTTAAGATATATCATGGCATGTTGTAAGTTGCTTTTAAGGTGTATGCAAAGTATACTTAAAGTATGTAGAGGCTCAGTTTTTCAATTATCTACTTTGCATCAAGATTTTTAAATCAATTCAAAATCTGTTTACTTTTTGATTCACAAATCTTATATTGCTAGTTTGATACTACATTCCCTTATCATATTATATTGCATATTGCTAGTTTTCTCCCCCTTTTGTCATCAATCAAAAAGAATATGTAGTTTGAAGTAAACAAAAGCAAATATATATTATGAAGGAAAGGATACAAACTAAGAAAGGAAATTTAAGATTTCCTACGCAAACATAACAACCAATCAAAGAAAAAATGATCAAACATAGCAAACTTAGGCTACAATGAAGCCTATATCCTAGCCAGACATCCTATCATGAAGCCTAGCTACTTCAGCCTCAAGGCTGTCTATCTGAGACTCCATGAAGTCCTTGAGGTTTTCCAACCTCTCATCCATGGAAGTCTGCAGCTGCTCGAAACGTGGTGCCAAGAGGTCGACCACCTGCTGCGCTAAAGACGGTGTGGAGGCTGAGGACTGTCCAATATCCTGCTCGATGGCTGGAGTTGTTTCCTCAATCCAAGCCCTCTTTTTCTGCTGGACTCCCTGGAGGCCTGCTTTAAAATCCTCCGTGTCATTATCTTCCCAGATAATCTCTCCAACAGTATCAGTGAAGCGGTAGAAAATGTCATTCTGAAAAACGATTCTGACAGCAGCTCCCATCTTGGTGAATGACTCTACATCCAGCCTATCTCGTGGGTGTGCAGGAATGATGTTGAAGTGATGGTTATCCAGCTTCATGTAATTGAGCTTCACTGCCATCTGAGTGACATAAGCCCCAATCAATATATCTCCTGTGGGCTTGGTGGCGATGGAGAGAAGATGGTTTGCAAACCATCTGGAAAGCGCTACTGTGACTCCCCTGCGAGCCATCTTGAATAGGAAGAGTTCTGACTTCCTAATAGTTCCATTTCTCTCTCCCCCAGCAAAAATGCTATAGGTTAGAAACCTATGCAAATACCTGTGTACTGGGGCTACGAGATGAGTACTCTTCGACTTCTTTACGTCCCAGCTACAGTTATAGCCAAAGTGAGTCCAGGCTGTCGGGGTAGAGAATTCTACCTCAGTCTCATTCAGAATGCCATCAGATGGTAGGTTGAATAATTCTCCAAAAGTGATGGCGCTGAGGGTGGTTGCATTGTTGCAGAGTTGGAATTTCACCACTCCAGTTGGTGAAACCTGCAAGGTGCTAAGAAATTCCAGCGTTGGCTTTCGTAGGGTTGGCATATGAATTTCAACAAATTCCTTTAGATGAAAGACTTGAAGTTGCGCTGTCATAGCCATCTCGAGCCTGAGATTGCAGACTGCCTGCCATTCGAAGGACCTTGATGATAAAATTGGTCTCTTCTTCAAAGTTGCATACCGAGGATGTCAACTTTCTGGAATGATATTCATGAGGTAATCTAAATACCTCTTTGGTGCATGGGACTTCTTTCTCTTCCCTTTTGATGAAGCAGAATTTTAGTTTGAAGAAGATTTTTGACAGAAAAATGTGATGAGAGACCTTAGAAATGTCTGATTTCTGCTAAAGATTCGAACTTTTGATGGTATTTATAGTGAAATACTAAGGCTTTGGGGTCGGAATCTTCAATGTCTCAATGAATTAGAGTAAATGAGAGCGGTTTTAGGAGATGGAGAGTTGAAATGAAGGTTGTGACCGGCTGTTTTCTTATATATTCGATACATTCACGGGCGTGGCTTAGGGTTTCACAGGCGTGAATAGTCGTGTTCATGGTTTGCTGAAGCAGTGTTCCACCCGTGAATGAAAGTGTGAATAAGTTCACAGGCGTGATTGATGAACATCACGGACGTGAATGATCATAGGTCACGGGGGTGAACATATTGTCACAGGCGTGAACTGTTGAATTTCACTACTTATGCCCATGAAGCAAGCCGTGACACAAGGCGTGAAAGCTTCTGTGAGTTTGGGGTGTAATTAGTCAGGGGAGTGAAACTTAGTCATGGGCGTGACTCAAGCCGTGAAACTATGTTTCAGCACTTGAAGCCGTGAAACATACTGTGACCCAGAGCGTGAAAACTTCTGTGAGTTTTTGAGGCGTAATGGTTCACGGGAGTGAAAACTCGTCACGAGCGTGAATGTTATTGTCCACGGGTGTGACTCAAGCCGTGAAACTTTGTTTCACAACTTGAAGACGTGAAGCACGTCGTGAACGAAAGTCGTCAACAACACTGCCTCTTTGGGCCACTTAAGTCATGGGCGTGAGTATTAGTCACGGGCGTGACTCCCCTATAATTTTCATTTCAAATTAAGTTCTGCAACAAGACTAAATCATTTCAACAAAGATTTTACTTCATAAAGCATAAATTCTCATCAAAAATTTTATCTTAAAACTTGTGAGATGTTTTAAGATCAACAAATAAAATTTCTTATTCTTGTAATCACAAGGTTAATCCATCAATCATACCAAGTTCTCTTCTAATGAAATTAAATCTTTCCTCATTTAGAGACTTAGTGAAAATATCTGCTAATTGCTTTTCTATGCATACAAATTCTAATTCAACATCTCCATATTGAACATGATCTCTAATAAAATGATGTCTAATGTCAATATGTTTACTTCTAGAGTGTTGAATAGGATTCTTTGAAAGATTTATAGCACTGGTGTTGTCACATTTTATAGGTATATGGTTCATCTCATGACCATAGTCCTTAAGTTATTGTTTCATCCAAAGAATTTGTGTACAACAACATCCAACTGCTACATATTCAGCTTCAGCAGTTGAGAGAGCAACTGAAACTTGTTTATTGCTAAACCAAGAAACCAAACATTCTCCAATGAAGTGACAAGTACCTAAAGTACTTTTTCTATCTAAAAGACTAGCAGCATAGTCTGCATCTGAATATCCTATAATATAAAAAGATGAATTCCTAGGATACCGTAAACCTAGATGCAATGTAAATATCTTAAAATCCTTTTTATAGCATTTAGATGAGATTCTTTAGGACATGATTGAAATCGTGCACATAAGCAAACACTATACATAATATCAGGTCTAGAAGCAGTGAGATATAATAGTGATATGATCATACCTCTATAAAGCTTTTCATTAATGCTCTTACCCTTTTCATCTTTGTCCAATTTTGTTGATGTGCTTATAGGAGTCTTGGCATTTTTGCATCCTTCCATACCAAATTTTTTGATTAAGTCTTTGGCATATTTGGATTGGTTGATGAATATGCCTTCATTGCTTTGTTTGATTTGTAGACCAAGGAAATACTAAAGTTCTCCCATCATGCTCATTTCAAATTCCCTAGTCATGCACTTAGCAAATTCTTGACAAAGCAGCTCATTAGTAGAACCAAATATTATATCATCAACATAAACTTGAACAATTAGTGTCTCATGCTTAGGCTTTTTGATGAACAATGTAGTGTCAACATTTCCCTTTGTGAAACTATTTTCTAATAAAAAAGAACTTAGTCTTTCATACCAAGCTCTTGGAGCCTGTTTTAAACCATACAACGCTTTTGAAAGTTTAAAAACATGATTTGGCAAATCATAGCTTTCAAAACCTGGTGGCTGTTCTACATACACTTCTTCATCTATATAGCCATTTAGAAATGCACTTTTCACATCCATTTGAAAAAGTTTGAAATTCATGTGACATGCATATGCTAAGAGTATTCTTATAGCTTCTAATCTAGCTACAGGTGCATATGTTTCATCATAGTCTATACCTTCTTCTTGATTATATCCTTTTGCAACTAGTCTTTCTTTATTTCTACTTATTAAACCTTGTTCATCTAACTTATTTCTAAATACCCATTTGCTACCTATGATTGGATGATTCTTATGTCTTGGTACAAGGTTCCATACCTTATTTTCTCTCAAATTGGTTGAGTTCCTCTTGCATGGAAATTACCCAACATTTATCATTAAGAGCCTCATCAATGTTTTTAGGCTCAATTTGTGAAATAAAAGCTATGTCAGTGATTAAATGCTTGAAATGAGATCTAGTACTTACTCCCTTTGATAGATCACCAATTATTTGCTCTTTTGGATGATTTATGTTCATTCTCCATTCTTTTGGAAGTTCTTGCTCCATTTGTTCTTGATTTTGAGGTAGTAGATTTTCTTGATCATTTTCTTCTTTTCCATTTTCAATGACAAGTTTTTCCATATTATCTACAACATCATCAAAAGCACTACTTTTCACAAGATCAAGTCTACTAGATTCATTAAAAACAACATGCATGGATTCTTCCACAGTTAATGATCTTTTATTAAATATTCTATATGCTTTGCTGGTTGTAGAGTATCCTAAAAAGATACCTTCATCAAAATTAGAGGAAAATTTTCCAACATTGTCCTTGGTGTTCAATATAAAACACTTGCATCCAAATACTCTAAAGTATGATACCAAGGGCTTTCTTCCATCCCATAACTCAAATGAGGTTTTGATTAAAAAAGGTCTTTTGAAAACTCGATTTGAAATATAACATGTAGTGTTTGTGGCTTCTGCCCAAAAATAAGTTGGTAATTCATATTCATTAAGCATTGTTCTTGCCATTTCAATTAATGTTCGATTTTTCCTTTCAACTACTCCATTTTGTTGAGGTGTTCTAGGAGATGAGAAATTATGTGAAATGCCATGTTTAAGAAAAAAAATTTCAAAATTTGCATTTTCAAATTCTTTCCCATGATCACTTCTTATTTTTGAAATGCATTACCCTTTTTCATTTTGAATTCTTTTAGCAAAGTATTTGAAATTTTCAAAAGCATCACTCTTTTGAGCTAAGAAAATTACCCAAGTAAATCTAGAGTAATCATCTATGATGACAAATGCATAATGTTTTCCTCCTAAGCTAGCAACCCTAGTAGGTCCAAATAAGTCTAAATGTAAGAGTTGAAGAGGTTTTGAAGTACTTGCTATGTTTTTGGCTTTGAAAGATGACTTGTGTTGCTTTTCTCTTTGACAAGGATCACATGTCTTGCCTTTTTCATATTTAACTCTTGGTAATCCTTTTACTAGCTCTCCTATGCTGAGACTTTGTATTAAGTCCATGTTAGCATGACCAAGTCTTCTATGCCACAGCCAAGATTCATCACTAGTAGTCACATGACACTTAGAGGAATGGTTTGATAGTTCATGTAAGTTTATTATGTATGTTTTGATATCTCTACTTCCTTTAAATATTTCTTGACCATCAATAGAGATTACAAGACATTCATTTGAAGTGAAAATTAATTTGTTTTCTTTATCACATAATTGACTTACACTTAACAAGTTATGTTTCAAGCCATCAACTAGTAAAACATTCTTAATGAATGTAGTACTATTAACACCAATGGAACCAATGCCAATTACCTTACCCATTGCATTGTTTCCAAAAGTAACTTTACCTCCATCAATACTTTTGATTTCATTGAAGAGTTCCTTTTCTCCTGTCATATGCCTTGAGCATCCACTGTCTACTAGCCATGCATTTTTGTTTATTGAGGACTTAAGGCATACCTACAGAGTTAGAAATCAAGTATGATATTTAGGTACCCAAATGAGTTTGGGTCCTTGGGGGTTTCACATGAAGGTTCCCAATGAGCCTTCCTTATCCAGCAATGTTTATTTATGTGACCCATTTTCATACAATAATTACATTGTTTAGGTCTAATCTTGCTTTTAGGTCTTGTACTGTATTTAAATGCCATAATTTGATTAGACTGATTTTTAGAACAATGGCATGCACAATCAATTTGCATTTTTCTAGACATATTCTTTCTATATATAAAAGCATGATTCTTTTTCGGTAAAGAGGTTTTAGCATTCTTATTTCTTGGTGTACTTCTAACAGGTGTGGAGATGTTATGTTCTTTAACAAATACTGTTTTGTTAGAAGATGATGATGTGTCCTTAAACCCTAGACCATGTCTTACTAAAGGTGGTATTTGAGACACAATGAGAGTATCTAAGCTCTCTTTACCCTTGTGAAATTTAGAAATGGAATTTCTAAGTTCATCAACTTCATTTTTCAAAGTATTATTTTCTTTTAAAAGTGAAGCTGTTGAGGGTCTTGATGAGTATTCATCTAATGACTTTTGAAGAGATTCATTAGATGATTTAAGCTTTATGTTCTCCTTTTCTAAGCCATCTATCTTATTTTTCAAATTAGAGATATTATTTCTATAGATACTAAATTTAGTTCTATATTTCTCTAATTCTATTTTTAATTCTTCTATTAGGCTTTGCTCATCATCATCATCATCACTATCATTATCACTACTATCATTATTGAAAGATGTTAACCTTTAGGGGTATTTCCGTCATTTTGATGATAATAAATAATATAGCAATATTGTATTTAACATACTTGTTTTTGTAAGTATATTATACAGGACATAAAATGGCAAGAATGGAGAATTGGAAGAATAATCCTTAAGAAACAAAAAGCAAGAAGTAGCATGTTCACTACCGTGACTCTATGAGTCACCCCCGTGAAGAAAGCTAACCGTTACCAAAACCAACATTTGAAGTTCACGGGCATGAAGGAAAACCAAACCGTGAAGTAAGCATTTCAGTCACCCCCGTGACTAGAGGTGTCACCCCCGTGAAGAGTTGTGTAATTTCAACCAGAGAGCTTCACGACCAGAGTCACCACTTTGGTCACGGCTGTGAAGATTGTCACCCCCGTGAATGAAGGTGTCACCCCCGTGAAGGATTCATTCAATTTCATTCAGAAAGCTTCACGACCTGAGTCACCACTTGTCTCACGGCTGGGAAGAGTGTCACGCCCGTGACTAATTAATGTCACGCCCGTGACTCCATATGTCAAGACATTCCAGAGAGCTTCACGACTAAGGTCACCACTTCAGTCACAGCTTGGGAAGAACTGTCACCCCCATGACAAGAATATTCACGCCCATGACCAATGAAAGAGAAAAATGTCAGACGCGATTTTTTGGTTGGTATAATAGCTAGTTTCTTAATTAATGCACCCCAACGGCTATATTTAGCCATGGGAGTATAAATGGAAGTCATTTATACATTAAGAAACAAGAGGATGATAAGAGAATGATAAGAAAAACAAAAGATTAGCATATACTTCAAATCACAAGCTATCTTGTACTTTTATACTTTGAGAACAAATCTAATCTCTGTAAAAATCTTTTTGCTCCTCATATTTGAGCAATAAAGATTTATAAGTGGTTCTCTGTGTAATCTTTACTCAAGTGAGCATTGGGTAGTTCTGGGTAAGAGAATAACACTTATAAGGGTTAGTTGTGTGAACCTCTAAAACACAAATTAAAAGGTTGTTTGTGTGAGCCTGTAAAACACAAGTGTAGGTTATTTGTGTGAGCCTGTAAAACACAAAGTGTAGGTTATTTGTGTGACCTGTAAAACACAAAGGAATTGGATATTGTGTGAGCCATTAAAACAGAAGGGATTTCTGGGTTAGGTGTGAGGCATTGTGAGAAACACCATAGTTGGGAGTGAGCTTGTAATACTCCATTTTAACACTTAGTGTGTTAGTGAAACTCCCAATTGCGATTGGGGAGAGGAGTAAGGCTTGTTAATACCTGATCCTCTACAAATCTTTGTGTCTGATTTTCTCTATCCCTTCTAAAATTAGCAATTTTATTTCCGCACTTTAAAGTTTATTTTCTTGAAACTCCAATTCAACCCCCCTTCTTGGTCTAATATCTGGGCAACAAAAGAGTATGAGTGTAGAGATCTTACTTTGTCCGAGACGTGATCCTCAATAGCCATGAAACATAGGTTGACCTCTTCACTTTCATTATCATCTTTTTCGCTTGAAGAGCTTTCGTCATCCCATGTGGCTTTGTGACCTTTCTCCCTATTGTCTCTTTGGAATTTGCTCTTATGCTTCTTGAGCCTTGGACATTTAAGTTTGATATGTCCTTTCTTTCCACATTCATAGCATTTTACCTCTTCCTTACTTCTGTGTGTATCATTTGAAGTTTGTTTGAGGTTTATTTGCCTGAATTTTCTGGAATTGCTCATTTTCTTCTCAATGATTCTTTTTAATCTTCTTGAAAGCATAGCGATGTCCTCATTTTCATCATCACTCATCTCTTCATCATCTTCACATTCTTCTTGAGATTTTGAAGTAGAGGCTTTGAGTGCTAATGGTTTTCTTTTCTCTGGCTCTGCCTCAAGCTCTCTATCTCTCTTTACTGCCATCTCATGTGTGAGAAGCTTGCCAATCAGCACATCAGTGTTCATGATACTCATATCTTCATTTGCTTCTTCTATGCCAACAACTCTTGAACCATAGTCTTTAAGAGGAAGACTTCTCTGGATTTTATTGTTTACATCTTCCAAACTCAGATGCTTCCCAAGTTTCCTCATTCCATTTATAATGGATAGAAGACGGTTTGTCATGTTAGTGATTGACTCATTGGATTTCATCTTGAAAAGCTCATATTTTGAGGTTAGAAGTTGAATCTTCTTGGATTTGACTTGCTTAGTTCCCTCATGATAGTTCGCCAATGTCTTCCACATACTATATGCTGTTGAGCAGTGCTGTATTCTTCCACATTCTTCAATAGATAATGAGCTTGATAGACTTGTCATTGCCCTCTTATTTTTGAAATTTGCTCTTCTTTGGGACTCTGTCCAATCGTCTCTTGATAGGATTTCCTCTTCACCATCAGCTCCTCTTCTGGTTAGTGGTTTCCATTCTTTTCGTACACTATCCCAGACTTCAATTCCTTCACTATCCAAATATGTCTCCATCCTAAACTTCCAATGGGCATAATTTGCTCCATCAAAGTAAGGTTTGAGACTTTGGAATCCTGCACTGGCCATATCTTACTCTTTACTAGCGCTTTTTAGGCTTCGATGCTAGACAAGGCTCTGATACCAATTGTTGCCCATATATTAGACCAAGAAGGGGGGTTGAATTGGAGTTTCAAAAATTAAACTTTAAAGTGCGGAAATAAAATTGCTAATTTTAGAAGGGATAGAGAAAATTAGACACTAAGATTTATAGAGGTTCAGGTATTAACAAACCCTAATCCTCTCCCCAATCGCAATTGGGAGTTTCACTAACACACTAAGTGTTCCAATGGAGTTTTACAAGCTCACTCCCAACTATGGTGTTTCTCACAATGGCTCACACCTAACCCAGAAATCCCTTGTGTTTTAATGGCTCACACAATAACCAATTCCTTTGTGTTTTTAGGCTCACACAAACCACCTACACTTTGTGTTTTACAGGCTCACACAAACAACCTACACTTTGTGTTTTACCGGCTCACACAAACAACCTTTTAATTTGTGTTTTGGAGGTTCACACAACTAACCCTTACAAGTGTTCTACTCATAACCCAGAACTACCCAATGCTCACTTGAATAAAGATTACAGAGAGCACCACTTATAAATCTTTATTGCTCAAATATGAGGAAAAAAAATATTTTTAGAGAGAATATATTTGTTCTCAAAGTATAAAAGTACAAGATAGCTTGTGATTTGAAGTATATGCTAATGTTTTGTTTTTCGTATCATTCTCTTGTTTCTTAATGTATAAATGACTTCCGTTTATACTCCCATGGCTAAATATAGCCGTTTGGGTGCATTAAATAAGAAACTAGCCGTTATACCAACCAAAAAATCGCGCCTGACATTTTTCTCTTTCATTGGTCACGAGCGTGAATATTCTTGTCACGCGGGTAACAGTTCTTCCCAAGCCGTGACTGAAGTGGTGACCTTAGTCGTGAAGCTCTCTGGAATGTTTTGACATATAGAGTCACGGGCGAGACACTCTTCCCAGCCGTGAGACAAGTGTTGACTCAGGTCGTGAAGCTCTCTGAATGAAATTGAATGAATCCTTCATGGGGGTGACACCTTCATTCACGGGGGTGACAATCTTCACAGCCGTGACCTAAGTGGTGATTCTGGTCATGAAGCTCTCTGGTTGAAAATACACAACTCTTCACGGGGGTGACACCTTGAGTCACGGGGGTGACTGAAATGCTTACTTCACGGTTTGGTTTTCCTTCATGGCCATGAACTTCAAATGTTGGTTTTGGTAACGGTTAGCTTTGTTCACGGGAGTGACTCTTAGAGTCACGGCAGTAAACATGCTACTTCTTGCTTTTTGTTTCTCAAGGATGATTCTTCCAATTCTCCATGCTTTCTATTTTAATTCATGTCCTGTATAATATACCTTCAAAAACAAGTATGTTGAATACAATATTGGTATATTATTTATTATCATCAAAATGACGGAAATACCCCTCAAGGTTAACAGTGTGGAAAAAGATTATGGTTATGGATGAATAAAATGCTAGGTAATTAATGATATAAAAATAATAGAATTTATGAATTTAATGGAAATTGAATTAAAGGAATAAGATATTACCCTTAGTTATTTTTCTGATGGTTAAATCTAACCCAAGATATAATTGGCTAGCCATGAGACACTCATGGCAACTCGCTTATGCAGGTCAATGATGGTCTACTTTAGTGATAATTATTCAGTGATCAGTGTACAGTGCAGTGCTCGAGTGGTCCTACGGGGTCACTCTTTAGTATCGTGGACTTTTGGAGTCCATGTCCCATGTATCTGGTCCAAATATTTTCAATTGGATTGAAACTAGGGGTAAATGTCAATAAAAGTATTAAGAATAAAAAATATGATAAAAATGATGTAAGTAAAAAATATGATAAAAAATGAAATAAGTGAAAAATGTGAGAAAAATGATATAAGTGATAAATATGATAAAAATGATACATGTGATAAATATGATAAAAGTGGTAAATATGATAAAAATGGTATAATAATAATATTGATAAAAGTACTAAATATGACTAAAATAGTAAAATAGTAAAATATTAAATATAAGTGGAGGAAACATGTTAAATTATGTAGTTAAAAAGAAAATAAATGAATATATATATATTGGCAAAAGTTTAAATAAATGTAAAGTAGTGGCATGATTGCAAATAAATGAAAATTTAGGAACCAAAATAAAATTTCTAGCTAATTAAATATAAGATTGCAAAAAAATAAAGAAAATAAAAAAACTATAAGATTAATTGAGAAAAATTGTTAAATTTAGTGAAGATATTAAATAGTGAATTAAGAGTAAAGAATATTAAAATATTGATAAAAGAATAATAAATATATTAAAGAGAAAATTTGAACAGTGTAGTAAATATAATATTGCATGTATGTATTAAAATATAGGTAAATGTAAATTCTTAGATTAGTAATCACCACTAGACATTTTAATGCTCAGCACATAGTTATTTTACTGCATGCAGGTAGTAGCGGAAAAAGCCAGAGGAGCAAGCATACAAATTTTGGGAGTAGAAGAAAGGATAAGATAAAAAGTTGTATCTTAAAAATGACATGTATATATATGAATGGATATAGGTTTGTATGAATGAAATTTTGTATATATATTCTGATAAATAATATTCATAAATTATTATATGTGTAAAGAATGGAATGTTGACTTGTGGTTGAATGGAGAATATTTTGTATTATATTTGTCTTGTTGTGCCCCAAAATGGATTGTTGATTGTTTGTCGTGTAGGCGGAGTAGTTAATTTATAGCCGTTATGATGCCGAAATTTTTGGAAAAATAAAAAGGATTAATAAAGTGTTAATAAAATTATGGTCAGGAAATTAAGTTGAGAAATTTTATTTTTGCACACATTGGTTATAATTGCGTAAGCTTACGTAACATACATATAGAATAATTGTTATAAGGGTATCACATTTTAGTGGTATCAGAGTGTGGTTTAGGCAATTCTAAGATTAGAGTGGGAATTAAATGAATGGATTATATGTATATACCAGCCAATTAATGGATGAAATGTATTATAAGTCTAACGTATACTTGCTCATTTCCTTATTTTATAGTGAATGATCGCATCCCAACAAGGTCAAGGTGTTAGGGACGGTGAGAGTTAAACGTTGGTTAGTGTTGGCCAAGTTGAAGCCCCACAGCAGAATGTCACTCCACCAGTTGCACCACCTCCATCGCCACAGTGAAATTTTTTTAATCTTATGGCTGGTTACATTCAACATAGAATGCAAGCTAAACAGGATCAAGAGCCACAACTAGCGGTACTCGTACAACCTCCTGCTCCACCTAAAAGGAAACCGATTTTGGAGCAGTTACAGAAATTGGGAGTTGAAGATTTTTATGAGCATGGTCTATTGACTCCTGTACAAGTTCAAGAATGGTATTTAAAATAAAAATCTTATTTGAAATCCCTCACAACCCACCTGAAGAGAAATTTGAAGGTATTGTAGCATTACTGCAGGGTTTTGCATTCATTTGCTGGGATTCAGTATGCAAGCATACCCTAGTTGAACAGTTGAATTGGGATTTCTTTTTGGCCAAAATTGAAATGAAATACATAGGATCGGAGTATAAAGCAGAGATCTAAGATGCCTTATGAAGACTTAAACAAGGAAATAAGACAGTAGCAAAATATGAGCACGAGTTTGAGCGCCTCAATGCCTATCTTGATGACTATTAGTTGATAGAGGAGAAATTATGTCAAAGATTTGATAGGGATCTCCATAATAAGTTCATATAGATAGTGGGTGCACAATGTTAGGTTTTCAAGAATGAATCATATTCATAATTGTAGCGGAAAAATAAAATTTTCAAAATCCAAAACAAAAATATCATAATTGTGCCATTAAAACAAATTTATATAAGTATAAAGGTTTGAAATTATACCTTGTAATTTGTTATTTGTTCATCAAATCTTTACTTTGTTGGGTTGTAGCAAACCACAACAATCCATATAAGAATGTTTCTAACGATAAGTCGTGCAAAAAATGAAGAAGAAACTATCAAAAGAAATGGTTTGAACAAATTCAAAGTGTTAGCTTTGACATCGTTCTTGAGAGAATTTTTGTTGTCTTAAAATATTTTTTTCACAAAAAAATATGTTCATGTCTATTTTCTACCATTTGATGTCTTTTCTATTTGAATCAAATTCAAAGAAAAGATAAAAAGTAAAAAATGGAGAAAAGGGAAATGAATGAATAGTAATTGGCCATAATTGGCCTAATTAAGGCCAAAATCTCCCGTTGGCCAACGGGAGGCAGGCAACAGAGCGCTGGGCCAGCTGTGGCCAGCCGCTTAGTTGGCCCGCTATGTAACATCCTGGACCTTCCCCACATGCATTTCATTGAACATAAGCATCTTGCATACAATTCAATTGAACACGTGCATTTCATACGTATTTTTGTAAAAACAAGTTTATGACATGCACTAGCTACGTGTCCAGGTATTTGGCACTTGTATCGAGTCGCACTTGTGTAATTATAACCTAAATGAGGATAACAAAGTGTTAGAAATGAATTGAATAAGGTGACTAAATTAAAGTAAGCAAAATGATTAGATTAAGATTAGTAAACATTTACATTGTTAATTTAGTTAAATCGGGTCAAATGATTAAGCTGTGTTATTGTGAGAATTAGTGGAATTATAAATATATGTAAATCATAATAATAATATAGACAAAATAAAATTAAAATGACACGAAAGAGAAATAGAAGAGAAGAGAAGATAAATGAGAAATGAGAAGAGAAAAGAGATGAGAAAAAGAGAAAAAGAGAAAAAAACAAAAAGTTAGCTTTATCTTCCCATTTCTGCCTTCTTCTCCAGCCCGACTTCTTCTTCATTTTCCTCAATTTCAGAATTCAATTCTTCCTTGTTTCACTTATTTTTTGAAGCTAATTGATCCCTTGCAAGGTCGTTCTTGGTAAGTAATCAATTCTTATTGTTGTAGGGTTGATTTGAGTTGCTTAGGTTCATTAATAGGCACTGATTTGACCCCGATTTTGATATTAATATTAATTGATTCTGGAAAAGTATAAAACATAAAAGTTGTTACTTTATGTCTTATATTTGTTTATATGTAAATCATTTTTCAAGATGTTATGTATACAAAGAGATATGCTCTCTCTACTGAAACTGTTCAGGGTGTGTACCCTAACCAAGTTAGCTACAGTGTGCTTTGATTTCGAATATGTTAAAGCCATTATTTGAAGTATCTCAAAACATAAGAGTTTGAGATATATGTGTTTGGTATAAGTATTACAAATTTCAGGTTCATATGTCATGTAAATGGTAAGTTATGGGGAATGGAACCATGACTGTTCCATGGTTTGAACTGCCTACTGAGTGCCCTAGGCAAATCCAATAAATTGTTTGGATAATTTGAGCTTTTTAGATCTCGATTATGTAAATGCTAAAAGCTTGAAATTTATATTTCTATGTATTAGCTAAATTTTGGTACTAATTTAAGCTTAATTAGTTATGTATAGATTAAGTTATGGCCTTTGAAAGTCATACTGGTCCGGAAGCCAATTCCATTCTAGACCAGTAAAATGTTTGTTAAATTTTGAAGACCTTAGAGGCATAATTCATAAAATTTGTAAAAATGAAAAATGTTCCATATGAACCCATATAAGTTTTTCTAAAGGTTCATTAAAATAGGACTTATAGATTATAAGTTATGAAGAACCCAAATGAGTACCCTGAAACTGCCTAAAGGAAAAAAACAAGGCAGAAAATATAACACACTTAGAAATTCGACAAAATATTGTACAATGATGCAACTGGTTTGAAATTATAAATTCTCTATAATTATATGTTAGTTTTAATTAGGAACAAGAATCAGATTAATTGGTCAAGTATATAAAAAGTTATAGGCTAAACAGTCCCACAAGGTCACACTGCCTCATAGGAAAAATCTTAACTATTGACATGAACAATGCATATTAATTTGTTTAAGCCACATTAAGTCTCCCTAATCATGAGTTAATCGATTATGTTTTCATATTAGGCTCGCAACATATTGGAGACCCACAAGGAGCGGATAGACAATATGTTAGGGGTTGAAATCAAAGGAGAACGGTGAGTCTAATTATCGATTGAATTCTTTAGTGCAAATGAATGTTGCTTGCTATGTGATTCATATTATTGTCATGATTGGCCCTTCATAATGTAATGATGGATAATTTGTGGCATTGGGGTACATATAAATGGTATACTTGTGGCATATTTGAAGTATATGATTGACATATGTGATATATATACATGGTATATGTATAGTATATGCAAGGTATATGTGTGGCATATGAGGTATATATGTGGTATATGTATATTATATGTGATAAGATACAATGGTTGATGAATGCTTAAATACAAGTGCAGATGCATATGGACTAAAAAGGTGTTGTGACTAGTTAATCGATATTGTAAAGCAAAATAAAAGGCCTATAGCCCAACAAATGTGCAAATGGAACAAATGATCAAGCTAGCTAGCAAATGCAAAATGCAAAATGCAAATGTTCACATGGAAACCCGGGGCAATGTCTGTTTAACTTAGTCACAACAAAATGAAATAAGGAAAGCATTTGCATACATAAAGAGTAATGATTATATGTTTCAACTTTATTGATACATATATGATACTGATGAATGGAATGGAGTATATGGTATATATTGGATTTGTTATTTATTACTATGAGTTATTTGGTACTTTAGAGCTCATTGAATGATTATTCTCACTGAGCCGTAACTCATCAATTTGCATCATTTTTCAGGTAAAGAAAAGTGATAGCTCATTTTGAGTAGTGTACAAAAGACATAGAGCACAGGTCATTGGCCGAGCTTCATCACTCTCTCTCATTGCATTCCACACAAGCAGGAAAACATGTCATCTGTATTTTGGACTTTATATGCTTGAATATGTATTATCACTCTAGATTAGTTTTGAAATGTATAAATGGAAACAAGCCATAATCCTTCGGATGGGAAGTTTATGTTTTAATATATGTGATATATCGTATTGTGGTTTTTAATGTTGACTTGAAAAGTCATTGAGTGATATTACAGGATATGAGACTTGCAAAGTCATTGAATAGAATTACATGATATAAGACTTGTAAAGGCATTAGTTGATTTTACAGGATATGATACGAAAAACAAATTTAGTACCACTGTTATCAGGGCATTTTCTCTTTCCAACATGCAGTATCTGATTATTTTATACAGAAATAGGATATACTTAAATGCATATGATGTGGTGTTACATTCTTTGTATCAGAGCAGGGATAGGTTCCATGGGAACATGCATATGCATAAGAGCATGATAACATATGCATCCTATGCGTTGAACATTATGTAGTGACATAATTTCATTTATTTTAGGGACATCATAAGACATAATTCACCAAGGAGGGAGAGGCCGGTCGAAATGCATTCTTATGAGGCATCACCTCATTTACATAGAAATCAACCAGTGCTAGGAGCCAGAGCTCCAGCACATGCAACACAGTCATCTCATGCAGAGGCACCCTATGAACACCCAGATCAAGAAGTGCATGGTCCTAAAATGTACAAGGAAATACATTATGACAAGCTGAGGAAACATGTTGCAACTGATTTCAATGGCACAACAGACCCGACAGAAGCTGAAACATGGCTAAAAAGGATATAGAGGGTACTGAATATGATGAGATGTACCCCGGATGAGAAGCTTGATTATAAATGGTGGGAGACATTCCCCGACAGTGATGCACAACCACCGGCATTGACATGGAATGATTTTCTCCTGGAATTTCAGAACAATTACATGCCTGAAGCATATAAAAATGAGAAGAGGAAGGAATTCCTAAATCTGAAACAGGGGAACATGTCTGTTGCGGAGTATGAAGTACAATTTAATAAACTTTCCCACTATGCCACCTTTATGGTCTCTACTGAAAGAGACAAATGCAGGAAGTTTGAAGAGGGCCTCAAATATGAGATCAGAAACAGAATCACGACTACTGATCTTAATAGTTATGCCAGACTCAGAACTTCTGCAATCAGAGTTGAACGGTTAATGAAAGAAGCTGGGGAACAACAAATAAAAAGGCCATCACGTGAGTTCTTTGGTGAGTCTAGCAGAACGTCGGGAAAAAGAGGTAGATATATGCCTGCACAATCTAGTAACAGAAGTGGGTACTCCAGTTCTAGAGGTCCATGCATGACTTTCTCTTACCCAAGTAGAGGGCAGAGCCAATATGTTGAATAGAGGCCCACATGTAGTCATTGTGGTAGACAGCATACGAGCGAATGTAGAAGGCTCACCGGAGCATGTTATTTCTGTGGATCGATGGAGCACATGTATAGAGACTATCCAAATAGAGCCAAACTAGCAGAGACCAGCAGAGGTAGAGGAGTATCTAAGACTACAATTGAGGCACCGAGGGTCTACCCTACTAGTGGGACACAGGGCAGAGGAAGAGGCAGGGGCAGGACTAGTACATTGGGCAGAGGAGTGGCCAGATCTAAAGGTCAGAGTTCTAGACCATCTACTCAGGCCAGGGTGTTTGCTATGACTAGACAAGAGGCAGCGGATGCTCCCGAAGTAGTCCCTGGTAATATTTATATTTCTGAAATATTAGCATATGCATTGATTGACCTACGCTCCACTCATTCATTTATATCATTGCATATGGCATCTAAAATACATCAAAAACATGAGCCTCTGGGAATTGACATAAATATGAGTACACCATTGGGAACAGTGGTAGTTGTGAATAATGTCTGTCGTGATTGGCTGATATGCATTGACAGAGCTGAGTTAATAGCTGATATGATTTTATTGCCAATATATGAATTTGATGTGATATTGCGAATGGAATGGTTAACTAGACATCATGCAATAGTGAATTTCTTTACTCAGGAAGTAATTCTAGAATCACCAAACCAGCCAAGGGTAGTATTTCTAGGTGAAAGAAAACTTGTGCCTACATGTCTAGTCTCAGCTGTAAAGGCATTTCAAATGATCAAAGGGGGATGTGAAGCATATTTGGCATATGTGACTGATACTAGAACCACTGATGGCTTGCTTGAAAATATACCAGTGGTAAGGGAATTTGTTGATGTATTCCCAGATGATCTACCTGGTTTACCACCAGATAGAGAGATAGAATTCACTATTGATCTTGTACCAGGAACAGCACCAATATCAAGGTCACCCTACAGAATGACCCCAGTTGTGTTGAAAGAACTGAAGGCCTAATTGTAGGAGTTACTTGACAAAGGGTATATTAGACCTAGTATATCACCTTGGGGAGCTCCAGTTTTATTTGTTAAAAAGAAAGATGGAACAATGAGATTGTGCATCGATTATAGGCAACCGAACAAAATGACGGTGAAGAACAAATATTCATTGCCTAGAATAGATGATTTGTTTGACCAGTTGCAAGGAGCCCAAATATTCTCCAAGATTGATTTGAAATAAGGCTATTACCAGCTGAAGGTAGCAAAAGCAGATGTTTTAAAGACTGCCTTTCGAACTAGGTATGGACATTATGATTTTTTAGTAATGCCGTTTGGATTGACTAATGCTCCACCTGCATTTATGGCATGATTGAATAAGGTGTTTCAACCATATCTGGATAGGTTTGTGATACTATTTATTGATAACATATTGGTGTACTCAAAGAATAGGGGAGAACATGAACAACATTTAAAAGTTGTGTTGCAAACTTTGAGGGAGAAACAATTACATGCCAAATTGAGAAAATGTGAATTCTGGTTAGATCATTTGGTGTTTCTTAGACATGTGGTGTCGTGTAAGGGCATAGAGGTTGACCCAAAGAAAATTGAGGCCATGGTAAATTGGAAAGCTCCTAAAAATATTTCAGAAATGCATAGTTTTCTAGGATTAGCCGGATACTATCGCAGATTTGTTGATGGATTCTCCTTAATTGCTAGCCCTTAAACTAAATTGTTGAGAAAGAATGTGCCTTTCAAGTGGACTCCAGAATGTCAGAGGAGTTTCGATGAACTAAAACATAGACTAACCTCAGCACCAGTTTTAACTATCCCTATAGGTACAGGTGGGTTTACAGTATATAGTGATGCTTCTCACCAAGGCTTGGGATGTGTATTAATGCAACATGGTAAGGTGATAGCTTATGCATCTAGGCAACTGAGACCACATGAGATCTCATATCCAGTGCATGATTTAGAATTGGCTGCAGTTGTATTTGCATTGAAGATTTGGAGGTATTATCTGTATGGTGAGACATTTCAGATCTTCACAAACTATAAAAACTTAGGTTATTTGCTGATCCAAAAAGAGTTAAACATGCAGCAAAGATGATGGTTAGAGTTGTTAAAAGAATATGACTGTACAATTGAATACCATATAGGGAAAGCCAATGTGGTAGCAGATGCATTGAGTAGGAAGACTAGTAGCAGTGTAGCTCACTTGCAAGTATCCTCTTTTCCATATTTGATTCAATTACAATCTATGAATGTTGAATTAAAGATACATGATGAAGGATCACTGATTTCTACTCTTCAAGTCAAACCTATACTAAAGGATAGGATCAAAGAAGCACTAAGCAAAGATCCTGAGTTATGTGAGAAAATGGATGTGGTAAGGCAGGGAAATAATACAAAGTTTCATTTGCAGAATAATACACTGATGTTAAAGTCACACATATGTGTTCCAGACACTAAGAACTTGTGTCAAGAAATAATGGAAGAGGCACACAATGCACCGTATGCAATGCACCCAGGGATGACAAAGATGTATCACAGTTTAAGGCCTCATTACTGGTGGTCAAGAATGAAGAAAGACATAGTAGAATATGTTTCCAAATGCTTGACATGTCAGCAGATTAAAATTGAACATCAGCCACCAATTGGTAAGTTACATCCATTGCTAGTGCCATAATGGAAATGGGAAAGAATAACGATGGATTTTGTCTATGGATTGCCAAGAACTCCACGAAAAAATTATGCAGTATGGGTAATTATTGATAGATTAACCAAGTGAGCACATTTTCTACCTATCAGATGGGGATGTACACTTGAGAGTTTGGCCAAATTTTATGTGAACGAGATAGTCAGATTGCATGGCATTCCAGTGTCCATTGTGTTTGATAGAGATCCATGGATTACTTCACATTTTTTGGTGAGTTTACAGAATGTATTGGGAACAAAATTGAATTTCAGCACTGCATTCCACCCATAGACAGATGGACAATCAGAAAGGACTATACAAACATTGGAAGAAATGCTTAGGGCATGTTCTATGGATTTCAAAGGTGCTTGGGATGAATATATAGCATTGATTGATTTTGCTGACAATAACCAGTATCATAGCAGTATCCAGATGGCACCATATGAGGCATTGTATGGCAGAAAGTGTTGAAGGCCCATCATTTGGGATGAAGAAGGAGGACGTGCATTAGAAGGGCCAGAGGTAGTGCAAAGGTTGTCAAGAACAAGCTAAAGGCAGTCCAAGATAGACAGAAAAGTTACACTGATCAGCATAAAAGGGAGATGGAATACAAGTTAAGTGAAAAGGTATTTCTTCGTGTATCTCCCTGGAAAGGGATAATCCAATTTGGAAAGAAGGGTAAATTGAGCCCAATATACATAGGGCCTTATGAAATTATTGAGAAGATTGGTCCATTGGCTTATAGGTTGGCTTTACCACCCGAGATGGCTTAGAAACATAATGTGTTTCATGTGAGCATGCTTAGAAGATACAGGTCAGATCCTACACATGTACTTAAAGATCAAGCCATTGGGATTGCAGAGGACATGAGTTATGCTTAGGAACCAGTGCAAATCATTGGATACAAGACTAAACAGCTAAGAAATCGAGAAATACCTTTGTTTAAGGTATTATGGTGTACCCATTTACAAGAAGAGGCAACATGGGAAACAGAAGAAAATATGAAAAAGCAATATCCACACCTATTTTCAGGTATTAATTTTGAGGATGAATTTTTAAAAGGAGGGGAGAATTGTAACATCATTGACCTTCCCCACATGCATTTCACTGAACATAAGCATCTTGCATACAATTCAATTGAACACGTGCATTTCATACGTATTTTCGTAGGAACAAGTTTATGACACGCACTAACTACGTGTCCAGGTATTTGGCACTTGTATCGAGTTGCACTTGTGTAATTATAACCTAAATGAGGATAACAAAGTATCATAAATGAATTGAATAAGGTGACTAAATTAAAGTAAGCAAAATGATTAGATTAATATTAGTAAACATTTACATTGTTAATTTAGTTAAATCGGGCCAAATGATTAAGCTGTATTATTGTGTGAATTAGTGGAATTATAAATATATGTAAATAATAATAATAATATGGAAAAAATAACATGAAAATGACACAAAATAGAAATATAAGAGAAGATAAAAGAGAAATGAGAAGAGAAAAGAGATGAGAAAAAGATAAAAAGACAAAAAAACAAAAAGTTAGCTTTATCTTCCCATTTCTGCCTTATTCTCCAACCCGACTTCTTCTTCATTTTCCTCCATTTTAGAATTCAATTATTCCTTTTCTCACATATTTTTTGAAGCTAATTGATCCCTTGCAAGGTCGTTCTTGGTAAGTAATCAATTCTTATTGTTATAGAGTTGATTTGAGTTGCTTAGGTTCATTAATAGGAACTTATTTGCACCGCAATTTTGATATTAATAGAAATTGATTCTGGAAAAGTGTAAAACACAAAAGTTATTAATTTATGTCTTCTATTTGTGGATATGTAAACATTGTTTCAATATATTATGTATAGAAAGAGATATGGTCTCTCTACTAAAACTGGGCAGGGTGTGAACCCTAACCAAGTTAGCTACTGTGTGCTTTGATTTCGAATATGCTAAAGCCATTATTTGAAGTATCTCAAAACCTAAAAGTTGTATATATATGAGTTATGTATCTGTATACCAAATTTTAGGTTCATAGGTCTTGTAATGTTTGAGTTATGGTGAATGGAACCATGACTGTTCCATGGTTTCAACTGCCTACTGAGTGCCCTAGGCAAATCTAGTCATTTGTCTGGATATGTTGAGCTTGTTAGAGCTCGATTATGTAAATTATGAAAACATGAAAGTTATAGTTACATGTATTAGCTAAATTTTAATACTAATTTCATCTTCATTAGTTATGTATAGACTAAGTTATGGCCTTTGGAAGTCATACTGGTCTGGAAGCAAATTCTATTCTAGACCAGTAAAATGTTTGTTATATTTGGAAGACCTTAGAGACATAATTGATAAAAAATTTAAACATGAAAAATGTAACATATGAGCCCATATAATTTTGTGTAATGTTTCATTAAAATAGGATGTATATATTATAAGTTATGATGAACCCAAATGAGTACCCTGAAACTGCCTAAAGGCAGAAAACAAGGCAAAAAATAGAACACACTAAGAAATTCCACAAAAATATTGTACAATGATCCAATTGGTCTGAAATTTTAATATGTTCTATAATTATATGTTATTCTTAATTAGGAACTAGAATCAGATTAATTGGTCAAGTATAGAAAATGGTATAGGCTAAAAAGTCCCACAAGGTCACACTGCCTCATAGGAAAAATCTTAACTATTGACATGAACAATGCATATTAATTTGTTTAAGCCACATTAAGTCTCCCTAATCATGAGTTAATCGATTATGTTTTCATATTAGGCTTGTAACATATTGGAGACCCACAAGGAGCAGATAGACAATAAGTTAGGGGTCGGAATCAAAGGAGAATAGCGAGTCTAATTATCGATTGAATTCTTTAGTGCAAATGAATGTTGCTTGCTATGTGATTCATATGATTGTCATGATTGGTCATTCATAATGTAATGATGGATAATTTGTGGAATTGTGGTACATATAAATGGTATACTTGTGGTATATTTGAAGTATATGTTTGACATATGTGATATATATACATGGTATATGTATAGTACATGCAAGTTATATGTGTGGCATATGACGTATATATGTGGTATATGTATATTATATGTGATAAGATACAATGGTTGATGAATGCTTAAATACAAGTGCATATGCATATGGACTAAAAAGGTGTTGTGACTAGTTAATCGATATTGTGAAGCAAAAGAAGAGGCATATGGCCCAACAAATGTGCAAATGGAACAAATGATCAAGCTAGCTAGCAAATGCAAAATGCAAAATGCAAATGTTCACATGGAAACCTGGGGCAATGTCTGTTTAACTTAGTCACAACAAAATGAAATAAGCAAAGCATTTGCATACATAAAGAGTAATGATTATATGTTTCAACTTTATTGATACATATATGATACTGATGAATGGAATGGAATATATGGTATATATTGGATATGTGATTTATTACTATGAGTTGTTTGGTACTTTAGAGCTCATTGGATGATTATTCTCACTGAGCCGCAACTCATCAATTTGCATAATTTTTTAGGTAAAGAAAAGTGATAGCTCATTTTGAGTAGTGTACAGAGGACATGGAGTACAGGTCATTGGCCGAGCCTCATCACTCTCTCTCCTTGCATTCCACACAAGCATGAAAACATGTCATCTGTATTTTGGAGTTATATGCTTGAATATGTATTATCACTCTAGATTAGTTTTGAAATGTATAAATGGAAACAAGCCGTAATCCTTCGGATGGGAAGTTTATGTTTTAATATATGTGATATATCGTATTGTGGTTTTTAATGTTGACTTGAAAAGTCATTGAGTGATATTACAAGATATGAGACTTGCAAAGTCATTGAATAGAATTACATGATATAAGACTTGTAAAGGCATTAGTTGATTTTATAGGATATGATATGAAAAAAAATTTACTACCACTGTTAACAGGGCATTTTCTCTTTCCAACATGCAGTATGTGATTATTTTATACAGAAATAGGTTATACTTAAAGGCATATGATGTTGTGTTACACGCTAGGCAGGCCAACAGCCTGCCTAGCCTGCCCTAGCCCGTGACCCTCCCGAACGATTTTCCATGCGATCTCATCGCGATCCATCCCGAAATAATTCTCTCATATTTTGGATCTTATCCAAGACCATTTTACTCATTCTCCATATCTTCAATGCATGTGACCCATTATGATCCCGGTGATGTTGGTCACTTAAATTAACAATTAATGTAAGCAAGCATGAGCGGTATCTAGCAACACATCATGGCCCCCAATTGACCAGAAAGTCAGTGGTTTGACTACAAACCTTTCCATAGACAATATCTATGCAATTATTCCTTTCACCATTCTATACCGCACTGGGCTTAGAGTATGGGCATATAGCGCTCCCTTATCCTACTAGTCATTAATAGGATATGGAAGTGCTACTAAACTCAGCTGTCTTAAAACCTATGTTAAATTATTGAATTTTTTTTCGACTTTATTATGAGCGAAATATTTATTGCTATATTTTTTTTCCCATTTAAATATATAACTAGAGATGGAAACATTTTGATTTAAAATAACTCATTCAATTAAACCATAATATATAGAAATATATTTACAAATAATACTAGATATATAAAATTATAAAATGCATTCCTTATAAATCCTACATGCAAAAAATTTACATCAAAATAAGTTCTTAAAATTTAATTTTTACAACATAATTTCCAAAACATACAAAAAGAAATAAATTGGGCTGCTAATATGATATGAGATGGATCCGATCGATATCTTCTTAACATGGACACATGGAATATGTTGTGAATCTTGTGTAACTCTGGTGGTAAAGCTAATTTGTACGCCATGGGACCTATGCGTTCAAGTACCTCATAAGGTCCAATGAACCTAGGACTCAACTTTCCCTTCTTTCCAAATCGGAAAATCCTTTTCCAAGGTGAGACTTTTAAGAATACTTTTTCACCAACTGTATACACAATATCCGTCCTTTTCAAATCTGCATATGATTTATGTCTATCAACAGCAGCTTTCAGCCTATCTCTTATTACTCTCAATTTTTCTCTGTCTGCTTTACTAGATCTGGACCCACTACTTTTGATTTCACTAAGCTCGGTTCAACATAGAGGTGCTCTACATTTCCTCCCATACAAGGCTTCATATGGTGTCATATCGATACTGGCTTGGTGACTATTATTGTAGGCAAATTCTATCAATGGAAGATGTTTGTCCCAACTGCCTTCAAATTCTATCACACAACTCCTCAACATTTCTTCCAATATCTGTATGACCCTCTCTGATTGTCCATCTATTTGTGGGTGGAAAGCTGTGTTGAAATTGAGTCGAGTACCCATGGCTTGATGCAAACTTTTCCAGAATTTTGAAGTGAACCTCGGGTCTCGATCTGAAATGATTAAAACTGTCACACCATGTAAACGAATTATCTCATTAACATAAATCTCTGCCAAATGGTTAAGTAGATAATCTATTTTGATCGGTACAAAATGAGCTGATTTAGTGAGCTGATCCACCACTACCCATACTGAATCATGCCTCTTTTGTGTCAAAGCCAAAACAAAAACAAAATCCATTGTAATTCTTTCCCATTTCCACTCCGGAATTGAAATTGACTGTAATAATCCACTTGGTACTTGATGCTCAGCCTTCACTTGCTGACAAGTTAAACATCGGGTAGTATACTCTGTGATATCTATTTTCATTCCAGGCCACAAGTAATATGACTTTAAGTCATGATACATTTTTTTGCTTCCCAGGTGCATTGCATAAATAACATTGTGACCTACCTTCAAAATATCTTGTTTCAATTCTAGTATGTCTAGCACACATAACCTTCCCTTTTGCCTTAAACTCCCATATGATTCAATAGTAAATTCTGGTTTTTCACCTTTTTCACCATTTCAAAGATTTCCTTTAATTTTGTGTCCTGTTTTTATTGTCCTTTACTTGTTGGATCAATGTGGGTTGAATCCTGCCAAATAATATATAAAGAAATTATTATTTCATTTTTTTAATCACTTAATAAATTTAATTTTTAACAGTTACCTGCCAGAGTTTTTCTACTTAGAGCATCTGCTACCACATTAGCCTTAACCAGCTGATAATCAATGATACAATTGTAGTCTTTCATTTATGCTAGCCATCACCTTTGTCTCAAATTGAGTTCCTTTTGTGAAGGCAATTATTTCAAACTTTTATGGTCTGTATAGATATAACATTTCTCGCCATATAAGTAATGTCGCCATATTTTCAACGCAAACACAATGGCAACTAGTTCCAGATCATGTGTTGGATAATTTCTCTCATGAGGCTTCAGTTGTCTGGAAGTATAAGCGATCAATTTTCCTTCTTGCATTAGTACATAGCCCAAACCATTATGGGAAGCATCATTGTACACCACATAATCTTTTCCTGCAGTAGGCTGTGATAACACTGGTGCTTCTGTCAACATTTTTTTCAACTTATCAAAACTAGTCTGGCACTGGTCTATCCATTCAAATATGGTCTCCTTTCTAAGCAATTTTGTTAGTGGTCAAGCTATCATTGAAAATCCTTTCACAAATCTCTGATAATGACCAGCGAAACCAAGAAAACTTCTCACCTCTGTCACATTCCGAAGCGGTTTCTAGTTCAGGATTGGCTCTACCTTGTTGGAGTCGCCTCTGATCCCATCGGCTGAGACAATATGCCTTAGAAAGGCCACTTCATCGGCTGCTGGGGCATTTTTCCGGCCAAAAGGCATTACTAAGAATTTGTAATGACCATACTGAGTCCTAAATGCTGTTTTTGAAATGTCTGATTCTTTAATTCTCAATTGGTGATAACCTGATCTGAGGTCAATTTTAGAAAATACCCTTGCTTCTTTCAACTAACCAAACAAGTCATCTATTCTCAGTAATGGTTATCTGGTGTTAATTGTCATCTTGTGCAACTGACGGTAATCAATGCACAAACAAAAAGTGCCATCCTTCTTTTTCACAAATAAGACCGGAGCACCCCAAGGTGAGACACTAGGCCTGATAAACCCTTTCTCTAACAACTCTTGCAATTGCACTTTTAATTCCTTTAGCTCAACAGGTGCCATTCTGTAGGGAGTGATCGATATCGGGGCTGTGTCTGGCAAAACATCAATGGCAAACTCTATCTCTCTGACAGGTGGTAACCCTGGCAAGTCCTCAGGAAAGATATCTGGATATTCACATACTATAAATCTCCCTGAGATCTAGACTCTCTTTCTTGGTATCTACAATATGTGCAAAAAATTCTTCACATCCTTTTTTGATAAGCTTACTTGCCTTCGTCACAAAAATGACATTAGTGAAGTATGGTAGGTTCTCGCCCAGGACAATCACGTCATCCTGCCCTGAATTCGTAAAAGTCACTCTCCTATATTGACTATCCACCATTGCCTTATGCTGAGTTAACCAATCCATCTCCAAGATTGCATGAAACTCACAGAATGGCAACTCTATTAGGTCAGCTGGGAATTCTACATTTTGAGCGTTGATTGGAGTGTTTTTATAGACTCGACTAACTTTCACTCCATGACCTAAATGATTAGTCACTAATATATCACAATCTAATTCCTCTGCTACCATATTCCCCTGACTAGGTGGTGACATGCATAAATATGAATGTGTAGAACCCGGATCTATCAATGCAAACAAATCAGTATCATAAAGATAAAATTTACTGATAATGACATCCGGGCCATCCTGCTCCTCATGAGCTCTCATGGCATATGCTCGGGCTGGGGCTCGACTACCTTATGCTCTATTCACTGATTCTGACATACTCTGGCCAATTCTACAACTTCTAGACTTTCCATGTCCCCTACCTTTGCCTCGAGTGACATTCTGAACCTGCACTAATACTACACCACCTGTACCTCCTCCTCTGGGGCAATCTTTTTGTTTGTGCTCAGTAGATCCGCATCATAAGCATGCTCCAGTATTCCACCAGCAATCACTTGCATGTGATCTTCCACAGTGCTGACATGTGACAGATATGAATCTCCTATTACCCGAAGCTAGTGCACTAGCTGTAGGCCCCTCTGGCCTCTACTTTTGGCTTTACCTAGCTGAAAAGATTGGTCCAGAACCCCGACTGGAAAAACCAAGGTGCTGTCTGCCCCCTTTTACCTGATGTCTAGGCCATGCTAATTGTCGATCTCCGTGGTGGCTCTTCTATCCTCTTTCTCTTTGACCTCTTTTCCACACTGATGGCTGAGGATACTAGTGTAGCAAAATCTTCAAGTTGAAGGGCGGTAACCATATTCCCAATATCATCATTAAGTCCATCCTCAAATCTACGACATCTGTCTGCCTCATCAACAATGATTCCAGCTCCATATTTACTCAGTCTAGTGAATTCCATCTCATATTCAACTACTAACATGCTTCATTGCTTCAAGTCTTGTAATTCTCATTTCTTTTCATTCACATAAATTCTAGGCACATATTTCTTACTAAATTATGCCTTGAAGAAGTTGCATGAAGGTGGCTTTAGCGTCTGGGCCTTTGATAAGATTGATTTCCACCAGTCATATGCATGATCTTTTAGAAGAGACACTGCATGTTTGACCTTCTATTCCTCTGGACACTCAACTTCCTAAAACACCCTTTCTGTGGACTCCATCCAAAACTCTGAAGCTGTTGGGTCATCCTCCCTCCTTCCCATAAAATCTGTGGCCCCATATTTTCTCAGCTTATCAATCCGGGGTTATGGCCGAAGTGGAGGAGGAGGTGGAGCTGGTTGTGGAACTACTTGTACTATCCATTGCAATAAGTTTGGTATCTGTTCCATAAGAAGTTCCTGTCCTAAATTAGCTTGTCCCTCTCCTCTCGATTGAGCTACTACACTTGCCCCCGAATCTCTCACTGATGGAGGTTGTTTGAGATTGGCTAAGTCTGAAAGACTGTTACTCAGTTCGTTTTCCAAGAAATCTTGTTCCGATCCCCAATCCATATGTACCTATAAACTAGAAGAATGGACCCAAGTCAGATAATTGCAGCATTTTATGCATATGCATGCGACACATATTCTATTTTACACCCACTAATTAATAATCAATTAGCCTGGTCTCTGATACCACTAAATGTAGTGCTCCCTTACCCTATTAGTCGTTAATAGGATATGAAAGTGCTACTAAACTCATATGTCTTAAAACCAATGTTCAAATTATTGAATTTTTTTTTTAGTTTATTATTAGCGAAATATTTATTGCTATATTTTTTTCTTCCCATTTAAATATATTACTAGTGATGGAAATATTTTGATTTAAAAGAACTCATTCAATTAAACCATAATATATAGAAATATAGTTATAAATAATACGAGATATATAAAATTGCAAAATGCATTCCTTATAAATCTTACATGCCACAAATTTACATCAAAAGAAGTTCTTAAAATTTAATTTTTACAACATAATTTTCCAAACATACAAAAAAAATTAGACTGCTGCAATCTGATCTTAGGGTTACCTCTTCTTCGGTCGCCCTATCGGAACAACTATTTATCTGCGCATGAAACACACGCGCTAAGCTGCTAGCTTAGTGGTACATTTGGCCACTATCCAATAATTTCATAAATAATTTGAAAATAAAATTTTAGAAACTACAATTAATTTATTAAGAATGCCAAATATTTAATTAATAATAAAATTATTTTCTTTATGCAAAAATATTTAATTCATCAGTTATGACATTTTATTCATCAAGCATGCTTGAAATTGCTTAACAATTCAAGATATAAAATTTACAATATCAATTTTATAATTCATATATCTTTTTTCCTATTATTTATTTAATAGCGCACGACATCCTAGACTAAAACTAAATACTGGATACAGGATTTCTGCTCTTCAGCAGTATACTCGGTGCCTACATAATTATTTTCTAACTCGGCGTTTAATGCCTACATTTCCAATAACAACTCAACACCTTTTTGGTGCCAATTTCAAACTTGGCACTATTTCTTAGTGCCCACGTAATTTCAACTTAGCACTCTTTCTTAGAGCCTACTTAAATTAAATCTCAGCACTATTATTTTTAGTGCCTACATTTCTACCCATTTATTGGCATGTCAACTTATCCTAATTTATAGTTATGAACTAGATGTTATAGGGCTTAGTTATATTTGTTACCTTTATTATTATTTACATAAATTATATAGGTAACATTAATATAAATTCCATATAAATACAATAATTCCTATTAAATATTTTACAATCTCATACTTCCTCATTTAATCATTATAACTACAAGAAAATCAAATAACATATTTTTTTATCACAAAATTCCACAATCAACCCATATGTTCACACTGCCCTATTTTGGACAGCTTTTCTTCCTTATGTTGCTCTGTATTGTTCGTCTATTTTTAGATGGAATTTGGACAAGTGATCAACTAACAAAATGTACTTGTCTTTAATTTCCAACTAGAATCACATTAAAAATAATTGTTTAGCAAAAGTTATGAATTTTATTCTACGCTATGTACACTGTAATCTGCCCAGTATTTTACTAGACAGATTTCTGCCTTATATTTCTCTATCTTTTTCATCCATTTTTAGATGAAATTTGGTCAAGTGATCAACTAAAAAAATGTAGATACATGTTTTATCTTTAATTTCCAACTGGAATCACATTAAAATGAATTTTTAGCAAACGTTATGAATTTTATTCTAACCTATGTTCACTATAATCTGCCTAATATTTTTTTTCTCGACAGATTTCTAGTTGAAACTTTGAGTCAATGTTTCACCTAATTCCAGGCCTATTCAAGTCTAATGTCAGAATCAAAGTGGAAGCCCTATGTCTTACTTTCCAAACCAATAAGAATTACGCAAAAAACATTTCCAGAACTCAAGTTATGACTAGAAAACTATACACTGTTCATAAGACGAATTTCCAACACATCAATTAATTCATACAATTTCCATTTTCATGCATCAACCTCATATTCTAGTTTTTATTTTTAGATTCATAGCATCATTTAATCACTAATTAATTACTCAATCAAATATCCAGAATTTCATACATGTCACAAAATCAAAATCAACATTATTCTATATTGAATTTTTTGCCAAATATACATTACGTCACAATTCTACTTCTCTTCACTTCTCTCTTCCTTCTAGCTTGCTTTCTCCTTCCCCTTACCTCCTCTTTGATTTTGGTTCAAGGATTGTTCACCTCCTTGGCCTAACAACAATTGTTTTACTCTAATCAAGCACTAATCACATTAATTCACCCTTAATCACATGAACATATTAATAGCCCTAAATTGCTAACTTTAATGGCAACTAACCCCAAAATTTAAAGAAAACAGAAGAAGAAAAGTGAGAAGATGAAAAATATAAATTCACCTTTGATGATCTTCAAAATGATCAAAGACTTCTTTCTCTTTTTCTCTTCTTTTCTTCCTTCCTCTTCATTAGTTTAGCTTACTTTTCTTCACTTCTTTAATGATCTTGCCTTAATCCCCATTTTTTTCATCTAATCTTAGCTTGATTTGAAGAAAGAAAAAGAAGAATAAATGTGGGAGGAGGAGCTCATGGAAAAAGAGAGAAAAAGGGAGAGAAATGGGTTTGATTAAGGTGATGAAGAAGAATAATGGTCAAAAAAGTGGAAATTTGACTTTTTATAGTTGGATTAGGTGGATGGTTAGGATTAATTATTAATCTTCCTTTCCATTGGTCCATTAATTTAAATCACTCTTACTTTATTTTAATCAAAAGAATATTCCTTCCCTTAGATAAAGAATATTCCATTTTTATGCCTTCTTAAAATATCTGTGCCAAAAATACTACAATTTCCAATTTCATTTAGCGAAAAATTATTTTTTTCGAAATTTTAATTCCAAACTTCAAAATTATCAATCAATAATATCCAAAATTCTCTTCCTTCCTCTTCCTTAGTTTTGCTTACTTAGCTTTATTTCTTTGATGATCTTGCCTTAATCCCATTTTTTTTCCATCTAATCTTAGCTTGATTGAAGAAAACAAAAGAAGAATAAATGGGGGAGGAAGTCACAACAAAAGGAGAAGAAATGGGAGAGAAATGGGTTTGATTAAGATGAGGAAGAAGAACAATAAAGGCAAAAAGTGAAAGTTGACTTTTATAGTTGGATTAGGTGGGAGGTTAGGATTAATTACTAATCTTACTTCCCATTGGTCCATTAATTTAAATCACTCTTACTTTGTTTTAATCAAAAGAATATTCCTTTGCTTAGAGAGAGAATATTCCATTTTTATGTCTTCTTAAAATATCTATGCCAAAAACACTGCAATTTCTAATTTTGTTCAGCGAAACATTATTTTTTTGCAAATTTTAATTCCACACTTCAAAATTCTCAATTAATAATATCCAAAATATTTTTCAATTAAGATACATGTTTGGATCTCTGATGTGACCATGGCTCCTTTGCTTGTTCAATGGCTCCCTTATTATCACAATACAATTGTATTGGATCAATAATGCTAGGAACCACTCCAAGTTCTGTGATGAATTTCTTTATCCAAACTGCTTCATTTGCTGCTTCTGAAGCTGCAATGTATTATGCTTCAGTTGTGTAATAAGTAGTTGCTTCCTATGTAGATCTTGACTGAGATTTTGAGTCTATAATGCCCAATAATTTAGGCCACCGTCACAGTTGACCAAAATCTGGTGTGCCAAACCAGTAGGGATCTAAATTTGGACATGAAAAAAATAAATTAAAATAATAATAAGATGTGAGAAAAATATTTTGGATATTATTAATTGATAATTTTGAAGTCTGGAATTAAAATTTGCAAAAAAATAATTTTTCGCTGAATGAAATTAGAAATTGCAGTTTTTTTGGCACAGATATTTTAAGAAGACATAAAAATGGAATATTCTCTCTCTAAGCAAAGGAATATTCTTTTGAGTCAAATAAAGTAAGAGGGATTTAAATTAATGGACCAATGGGAAGTAAGATTAGTAATTAATCCTAACGTCCCACCTAATCCAACTATAAAAGTCAACTTTCACTTTTTGCCTTTATTCTTATTCTTCCTCATCTTAATCCAACCCATTTCTCTCCCATTTATTCTCCTTTTGCTGTGACTTCCTCCCCCATTTATTCTTCTTTTGTTTTCTTCAATCAAGTTAAGATTAAATGGAAAAAAAATGGGATTAAGGCAAGATCATCAAAGAAATAAAGCTAAGTAAGCAAAACTAAGGAAGAGGAAGGAAGAAAAGAAGAGAAAAAGAGAAAGAAGTCTTGGATAATTTTAAAGATCAACAAAGGTGAGTTTAGATTTTCCATCTTCTCACTTTTCTTCTTCTATTTTCTTTGATTTTGGTGTTAGTTGCCATTAAAGTTAGTAAGTTAGGGTTATTATTATGTTAATGGTGATTAAGGGTGGATTATTGTGATTAGTGTAAATTTGTTGTTAGGAGAAGGAAGTGAGCAAACATTGAACCAAAATAGAAGAGGAAGTAAGGTCAAAGAGAAAGGTAGATTGGAAGAACATAAAAGTGAAGATATGTGAATTTTGTGAGGTATGTACATTTGGCAAAAATTCAATATAGAAAAATGTCAATTTTGATTTTGTGATGTTGTGAAATTTTGTATGAATTGGTTATTAAATGATTCCATGAATGTGAAAATAAAAATTAGAATACGAGGTTGATGCATGAAAATGGAAATTGTATGAATTAATTGATGTGCTCGAAAATTCGTCATATGAACAATGTCTAGTTTTCTGATCATAACATGAGTTCTGGAAATGTTTTTTGATTGATTCTTGTGGGTTAGAAAGCTAAGATATAGGGCTAAAACTTTTATTCATACCATTAGACCCGAATATACCTGGCATTAGGTGAAAAATGGACTTAAAGTTTGAACTAGAAATCTGTCCAATAAAATACTGGGCAGATTACAGTGAATATAGATTAGATAAAAATTAATAACTTTTGCTACCAAATTTGTTATAATTTGATTATACTTAGACATTAAAGATAAGACACGTACCTACATTTTTCTAGCTGATCACTTACTCAAATTCCATCTAAAAATGGATGAACAATATAGAGAAAAATAAGTCAAAAATCTGTCCAGTAAAATACTGGGCAGATTTGAATAAACGTAGTTTAGAAGAAAATCCACAACTTTTGCTAAAAAATTTGGTTTAATGTGATTCTAGTTGGAAATTAAATGTAATACATGTACCTACATTTTGTTACTTGATCACTTGTCCAAATTCCATCTAAAAATAGATAAAAATACAGTGAAACATAAGGAAGAAATGCTGTCCAGAATGGGGCAGTTTGCACATATGTGTTGATTATGGAATTTTGTGATAGAAAAATATTTTATTTAATTTTCTTGTAGTTATAATGATTAAATGAGCAAGTATGAGGTTATAAAATATTTAATGAGAATTATTGCATTTATTTGGAATTTATATTAATTTTACATACATAATTTATGTAAATAATAATAAAGGTAACAAATATAATTAGGCGCTATAACATTTTGTCGAGAACTATAAATTAGGATAAGTTGGCATGCCAATAAAAGGGTAGAAATGTAGGCACTAAAAATATAGTGCTGAAATTTAATTTACGTAGGCACTGAGAAATAGTGCTGAGTTGAAATTACATAGGCATTAAGAAATAGTGCTGAGTTTGAAATTATGTAGGCGCCAAAAAGGTGCTGAGTTGTTATTGAAAATGTAGGTGTTAAACGCCGAATTATAAAATAATTATGTAGGCATCGAGTACACTACCGGAGAGCAAAAACCCTGTATCCAGTGTTTAGTTCCGGTTTAAGATGTCATGAGCTATTAAACAAATAACAGAAAAAAAATGTGAATTATGAAATTTATATTGTAAAATTTATATTTTGAATTGTTAAGCAATTTCAAGCATGGTTAATGAAATGAACGTTAAAATCGATGAATTGTAATCGATGAATTGTATATTTTTGCATGATAAAAATAGTTTTAATATTATGTGAATATTTGGCATGCTTAGTAAGTTGATTGTAGTTTTTAAAGTTTATTATGGAAATATTTATATAATTATTGGATAGTTGTCAAACGTACCACTAAGCTAATAGCTTAGCGCATGTGTTTCACGCGCAGATGAATGGACGTAGCTGTTACATTAGGTTGACCGAAGATAAGAAAAATCCCAAGATCAGATTGCAGCAATCTAGTTTCTTTTTGTATATTTCGGAAATTATATTGTAAAAAATAAATTTAAGAATTTCTTTGGATGTAAATTTGTGGCATGTAATATTTATAAGGAATGAATTTAGTAAGTTTATATATCTAGTATTATTTGTAAAAATATTTCTAAATATTATAGTTAATTGAATGAGTTCTTTTAAATCAAATTATTCACATCAGTAGTTCTATATTTTGAATAAAAAAAATATATGGTAATAAATATTTCGATAATAATAAACTAAAAAATTGAAATAAAAAAAATATATACAATAAATTGAGCGTTGGTTTTAAAACAAATGAGCTTATTAGCACTTCCATATCCTATTAACAATTAGTAGGGTAAGGGAGCGCTATAGAGTCATCCTTATGAGATTGGAAGTTGGCATCTGTATACTTGCTCACAGTAAGATCTCCATCTCCATATACCAAGAATACATCATTAGTTCTTCTTAAGTACTTAAGGATATTCTTGACAGCCACCCAATGACCCCCACCAAGGTCCAATTGGTATCTGCTCGTGACACTCAGAGCACATGATACATCGAGTCTTGTACAAATCATAGCGTACATGATTGATCCCATAGCTGAAGCATATGGAATGAAACTCATGTGTGTCCTTTCATCTTGTGTCTTTGGACACAAAGGCTTTGAGAGAGTAATCCCATGGATCATGGGAATATATCCCCTCTTAGACTGCTCCATACTAAACCTATTTAGCATCTTATCTATGTATGTAGACTATGAAAGACCAAGCAATCTTTTAGATCTATCTCTATAGATCTTTATCCCCAAAATATAAACTTCTTCTCCAAGGTCTTTCATAGAGAAATTCTTGGATAACTAAAATTTGACTGATTGTAAGGCTCATACATCATTTCCCACTAACAATATGTCATATACATATAACACAATAAATACGATTCCACTCCCAAAGGTTCATCCGAATTTTGTAAGAAACCAAACTGTTTGATTGTCTCATAAAATCGAATATTCCAACTCATGGATGCTTGCTTTAATCCATAAATGGATCTTTGAAGCTTACATACCTTTTTTCCATCTTTGTATATGAAGCCTTCTGGTTGTGTCATATACACATCCTCAGTTAGATTTCTATTAAGGAAAGCTGTCTTCACATCCATTTGCCATATCTCATAATCATAATGAGTAGCAATGGGTAGGAGTATCCTTATGGATTTAAGCGTAGCTACTGGACAAAAAGTTTCATCATAGTCAATTTCTTGTCTTTGATGATAACCTTTAGCATCAAGTCTAGCTTTATAGGTAATCACATTACCATTCATGTTAGTTTTTTTTTTTTGAAAACCCACTTGCACCCTATAGGCTTTATTCCTTTGGGTAGGTCAACCAAAGTCCATACTTGGTTTTCATACATGGAATCCTTTTCTGACTTCATGGCTTGAAGCCATTTGTCAGATTCTGAACTATTTAGAACTTCTTCATAGGTTGTAGGCTCATCGTTTTCTATGAGCAATATGTCATTCTGTTCACTAATGAGAAATCCATATTTATCTAGAACAATACGTATCCTACTTGACCTATGAAACTCTTGTGCTTTAGAAGGTTGAGCTGTTACGGGTTCAGGCAGTTCATCAGCATCTATTTGAGCATCTTAAACTTCCTCAAGTTCAATTTTGCTCCCACTATCTCATTTGAGAAGGAATTCTCTCTCTAAAAAGATAGTATGTCTTGAAACAAAAACCTTTTGTTCGAAAGGGTGGTAAAATTGATATCCGTATGATGCTTTTGGATATCCCACAAACAAGCATCGGTCAAACAAATAGAGCTTCTAGCTTATTTGACATTGTCTGTTTTACATAAGCAAGACAACCCCAAATTCTCATGTAAGAAAATGTGGGCCTTTTGTTATACCATATCTCATAGGGAGTAACATCAACTGACTTTAAAGGAACTCCATTTAATATATACATACCAATTTCTAGTCATACTAGAATTACAATTGCACATCTTAAATTAATTCAAAATTAATTTCCAAAAATACTAAAAATTTTTGGAACATCAAATCATCATAATGATCATCTTTAGGTCAGCTCAAGTTCATCAAAATATTTTTGGCACAAGCCAAAATTACTAAGACAAACGAACCAACACACTTATACGCTCAAAATGACTGATTCGACATCTATAATTTTTTAAAATTTCAAATGCTTGCCAAATAATTTTGGCATGCATCTAACATCGAAATAACATATTTTTAATCATATAAAAATATGTCAAGGTGCTGAAAATAAAATAAACATATACAAAAAAAATTAAACAAAACAGCCCCATCGGGTATGTTAAAACAGTTCTGTTTTTGTGTTTGTTTGAAAAATTAATTGAAATAATTTTTAATTAATTATTTCACACTTCCAGAGGTACAAAAATATTCTCAATATGTCTAGATAATTTTTTTCTAATGCAATTGCAAGAAAAATATATCCAGCCCTATCAATTAAGCCAAACAACAACACATGCTCATAAACGAGACAATTTTAGGCATTTTTGAAATAAATCCGAAATTAATTATTTGAATCACATTCAAATCATTTTTCAATAAACATAATCATCCTCAATCATCCCATGATTAGATTAGAGAAATAAAAATATGTAAAACATATTTTACAAATTAATTTTAATTTTACAAAATCTATTGATCCAAAATCATCAAAATAATGCTATCCCATTGCACTTTCAATTAAAATCAATTTTAATGGACAGAAGGGGGCTCTGATACCAATGTTGGGTTTTGAAGAATGAAATTTTCAAAAGTCAAAACAAAAGATCATACTTGTGCCATTAAAACTAATTTATATACGTATAGATGTTAGAAATTATACCTTGTAATTTCTTATTTATTATTCAAATCTTCACTTTGTTGGGTTGTAGCAAATGACAACAATCCACATTAGGATGTCTCTAATGATAATCCGTGCAAAGAATGAAGAAGAAACTAGCAAAATAAATTGTTTGAATAAATTGAAAGTACTAGCTTTGAAAGTGTTCTTGAGAAAATTTTTGGTGACTTAAAAAAATTTTTTTCACAAAAAAAAAAAATTCATATCTATTTTATGTCATTTGATGTCTTTTCTATTTGAATCAAATTCAAAGAAAAGATGAAAAGTAAAAAATGGAGAAAAGGGAAATTAATGAATAGTAATTGGCCATCATTGGCCTAATTAAGGTCAAATCTGCCGTTAGCCAATGGGGAGGACGCAACAGCGCTCTGGGCCTACTGCGGGCTAATGCTGGGCAGGCCAACTAGCCTGCTAGGCGGGCAGCAACCTCCTAGCTTGCACGGGCCCATAGGATCCCGTGACCCTCCCGAACAATCTTTCCATGCGATCCATCCTGAAATAATTTTCTTATATTTTAAATCTTATCCAATACCATTTTACTCATTCTCCATATCTACAATGCCTGTGACCCATTAGGTTCCCGGTTATGTTGGCCACTTCAATTAATTTAAGCAAGTTATGAGCGGTATTTAGCAACACATCATGGCCCCTAATTGACTAGAAAGTCAGTGGTTTGACTACGAACCTTTCCATAGACAATTTCGGTGCAATTATTCCTTTTACCATTCTATACCCCACTTGGTTCAGAGTATGGATATGTGTCAACTCCCACTAGACTGATTACGTCATGTCGAGTCCAAGTAATGTTAGTTATTATCCTAGAGGCTCATTACTCTATTAGATATGTCATTGAAGACAATCTTTATAACACTTCCACTCCGGTCAGAGATTCCCGAGTAATGACCACGACAAGAGGCCATGGGTATACATTGCTTCTATTCAGAGTGGTGAATCCTTTCTTGGTTACCCAATTACCTTCGAATACCTCAAGTTGTATCCAATTACCACCCTATGAGCAACCTCCCTGAGGTGATAAATAATAGTATCAAAATACATAATCAATATTCAAGATATCCTTGACTACCTCAAGTCTAAGGATACTTGCACCGTTACTATGATGAGACTACCATTGACATTTGAATAGATTATCCATATGATTGGCTCATAGTTGGTCATCCAATATACTTAGCTACACTTAGCAAGCATCCATATGTTAACTCTAAACATCTATTGTTTATAGATTATGAGATATACTACTCGATCCAATTGAGGAGTGTAACATGTGCTAGGATAATTTTGGTACGAACATAATTACACATGATAAGAATATCAATATCTTGATCTCATCATTATTTCCTTCATGGTATGTTATAACATCTAATGATTTAGGCCCCGATTATGCTTGACCGTAGTAAGGCGTGTTGGTTCAATCAGAGTCTAAATTTGAACCCATAAAAAAATGACTAATAATGAGGGAAAATAATTAAGGGTATTATTATTTGGGAATAAAAAAAATTAGTGGTAGAATTAGGAAAAAATAAAATTTCCTATGGACAAAATTGGTATTATGGAAATTGTTTGGAGAACAAGTGTGAATATGGAGGAAGATGTGGCAAATATGAAATTTCTAAAAGTTTAAATGTTAATCAAGATTAATTAACTTAATGAACCAATAAGAATTAGGATTAATTTTAATTAGTGGGACCCACTTCTTAATTTAGGTATAAAAGTCAAAAAAAAAAGGAAGAAGAAATTCTACATTCTTCCATAAGCCATTTTCTTCTTATTTTCTCCCATCTTAGTGCCGTCCACTTCTCCATCCCAAAAGCCACCATTTTTGCTGCAAATGAAGCTTGAAAAAGTAAGGAAAGAAATTAGTTTTGAGAGAAGAAAAATCATAATTAAAGAGTTCTTACTACAAAGGGAACAAAGGACCAAGAAGGAAGGAAGAAGAAAAAAGGAAAAAGGGAGAAGAGTTGGGACAGATTTCAGTCCACTTTGGGTACACTTAAGGTGAGTTTATTCTTCTTAAATTCAACCTTTTTCCTTCCATTTCTGATCCATATTGATGATAGATGTGATTAGGTTTGGTAGATTTACGTTATGTTGCAAGATTTGAATTAGGAATTTAAGTTTGTGATTCGTTGATGAAAGTTGTAGTTAGACTTTGAATTGATGATATTTGATGTTAATTAATTGTTTTATGACTTAAAAACTAATTAAAAATGATGTTAAGAAATGAATGAGGGGCTGGCATAGTTAAAGAAATTATGGAAAATTGAAATTAACATAGAAACACCACAATTGGTGATAGATTAAGTGTGAATTGAGTGTTTAATTTAAGAAAATGAATTGGGAACTAGGATATGGTTTTTGGGCAGCCATGACATATTAAGAAGGAAGTTAACCTTAGTACATTTTAGCTCAATTAAGGTGTAAAATATATTAGGAGCATTAGAATATTATGTAGACATGAAAAGCATTGAAAATGGATATTGGAATTGAAATATGGTATGGTTGTGTGTGAAAAACTAGTGAACAAGTGAGAGGCCCTCAAGAGGGTGACAAAGACAAGGAGAAATCTAGCTAATAAGGGAAGGAAAATAAGGTTTAAGGGAACAACCAAGGCATATTTGGTATGTGCTTCATTGATAAAAATCTTACATTTTGTTAATACGTATGGAATTATATATTAAGGTTTGATATGTTTGTGTTTGTAATATGTTGTGTGATTTGTTGTAGTTTTTGATATTTTATATGGCAATGGAATCAAAAGGGTGTGAAATAATTGCGACTTATGAATGTAGTTAACATCTAGAAATTTTAGTATCGAAATGAATGCAAATGATGAATATGGGTGGAAAGTGGAGTGATGCGAATTGATGACTAGGATACTGAATTCCAGGAACAACCCTGACTATTTTGATAATAACATGAGTTCTAGAATTCCGTTTTATATGTTCTTTATTGGAAATGAAAGCTAAGACACACGACTTTAATTATTATTTATACCATAAAATCTAATTATGTCTAAATTTTCCAAGAAAAATGCATGAAGTTCAAACCTATAATCTTTCTAGAAAATTATGGGCAGAAATTGATGTGATGATGTAGTATTCAATTAATCATAACTTTTTATAGAAAACTGGGATTTGAGTGATTTTTAATGCATCGGAAAGCTAAGACAATAAGCTAAAAATGGGCTAGAAATGAATGGGCTAAAAATATAAAAATATTGGGCTTTTACATGTTTTTTGATAATTCTATGTAATAATCCATGTGATTATATACTTTGATCATAATTATAAATGTTTAAAAAATTATTTATGTCTGAGATTATAGTGCAATAATAATGGGAATAAAGAACAAAAATAAATAAGCATAATTATGGTAATTGATTAATATTGGCATTTTTTAAAATATTGTGAATTAATATAAAAATAGTTAAGCCTTATGACACCTAATGTAGAACTAGAATACATAATAGTTTAGCATGCCAATCAGGGGATTTTAGGTACTTGGTGCCAAATCTAAAAGTCGGTAATGGCAAATTGATAAATGCACTCGGCGCAAAATTTCTAAGCTGGTAATGGCAAAATTATTAAGCCAGTAATGACATTATTATGAAAGCACTCGATGAAATATTATGAAAGCCAAAAATGGCAACCCCGTTATTCCTATTAGTTTGTTTGTTTATAGGTGTTATGGGCATAAGAAAAATGAAAAATGATAATAATGTTAAAATATGTCATTTTGTTAATGTTAGATTAATTAAAATTGTTAAATGTTGAATAGTTGCTGAAATTTATTGATTTTTATTTTATGCCTTCTTATTGAAATGATTAATTAGTATGTGAAATATATATATATATATATATATGTTAAATTTTTAACATAGAAGCACCACTACGCTAGTAACTTTGTGCGGGTGGTTTCCTCTCGCGCAGGTTAGAAGGGTAGCCGTAGAAATTAGAAATGTCAGAAAAAGAAGGGTACCCGGAGGAAAGCAGCTAGAAGATTTGGTTTTCTTTTTGGTATATTTTATCAAAAATTTTGTAAATTAAATTATGGTTTTATTTCCTACAGTGTGTATTATAGACATGATTATAATGCAAATTAATGTACTTGATAAATAAATAAAACTTTAAGTATTTATGCTTGTAATAATTTTTATTTCAATGTCTGCAATATTTTTCATAAAAAAAAAATTTACTTCATTTCATTAATTTTATAAAACAGTAAGACGGGCAATGCTCACTTACCTTGCTGAACTACAGTGGTAAGAGGGTGTTACAATTTTTTGTATCAGAGCTATGGGTTTTAAGGATTCGTGTTTAGTGGGTATGGGAAGATAAGCGCATGTTTTTAGTATTTGCATTGTTTTAAGCTGCTATATTCTAATAAGGGACCATTTTTCTAACAATATAGGTTTTAATGGATACGGAATCAAGGGGAAGTTACGAAGAGCAGGAGGGTGATAATATAGCTAATTAAGCTACTTATAGACATTTAGCATCAATTAGAGCTTCGGATCTCAGTGTGATAGCTCCACAACATGCTGAAGAACAAATTGATATGGGTCAGGTACCCCTTATTCAACAGATGGCTACCTTGTTACAGCAGATAGCACAAGTTCTGCCACCACTAGCTCCACCACCTCCCCCACCTCAACTAAAACCCCAGATTGATAAATTAAAAAAATATGGGGCTACGAATTTTATGGGCAACAAAGAGGATGACTCAGCCTCAACAAAATTTTGAGGAGCTGCAATGTTCGAAGGAGTACAAGGATAGATATGCAGTATCCCTCCTTCAGAAGCATACCTATGACTGGTGGAAGTTGGTGTTAGCGAAGCCTCAGACTCCGAACAATCAGACATGGGATTTCTTTGTTGCAGAGTGTTGCCCATATATTAGACCAAAAAGGGGGGGTTGAATTGGAGTTTCTAAAATTAAACTTTAAAGTGCGGAAATAAAATTGCTAATTTTAAAAGGGATAGAGAAAATCAGACACAAAGATTTATAGAGGTTCGGGTATTAACAAACCCTACTCCTCTCCCCAATCGCAATTAAGACACTAAGTGTTACAATGGAGTTTTACAAGCTCACTCCCAACTATGGTGTTTCTCACAATGGCTCACACCTAACCCAGAAATCCCTTGTGTTTTAATGGCTCACATAATAACCAATTCCTTTGTGTTTTACAGGCTCACACAAACAACCTACAGTTGTGTTTTACAGGCTCACACAATAACCTACACTTTGTGTTTTGCAAGCTCACACAAACAACCTTTTAAATTTGTGTTTTGGAGGTTCACACAACTAACCCTTACAAGTGTTCTTCTCTTAACCCAGAAGTACCCAATGCTAACTTGAGTAAAGATTACAAAGAGAACCACTTATAAATCTTTATTGCTCAAGATTTATAAGATTTTTACAGAGAATAGATTTGTTCACAAAGAATAAAAAATACAAGATAGCTTGTGATTTGAAATATATACTAATCTTTTGTTTTTCTTATTATTCTCTTATCATCCTCTTGTTTCTTAATGCATAAATGACTTCCATTTATACTCCCATGGCTAAATATAGCCGTTGGGGTGCATTAATTTAGAAACTAGTCGTTATACCAACCAAAGAAATCGCGCCTGACATTTTTCTTCATATCCGTGAACTTCAAATGTTGGTTTTTCTAACGGTTAGCTTTCTTCACGGGGGTGACTCCTTGAGTCACGACAGTGAACATGCTACTTCTTACTTTTTATTTCTTTAAGGATTATTCTTCCAATTCTCCATTCTTGCCATTTTATGTCCTGTATAATATACTTTCAAAAATAAGTATGTTAAATACAATATTGCTATATTATTTATTATCATCAAAATGACGGACATACCCCTCAAGGTTAACAATCTCCCCCTTTTTGATGGTGACAAATAATCTAGCAATATGTGATTTTGAGAAGTCTCCCCCTCAAAATATACTTAGGATAAAAAATTATAATGTGCAAGAATAGTAAATAAAGATGTAGCATTTAACTTGATTTTAACTATATGCAAGTTATATGAGAAGTATATCCAATACATACCATAATTCCTTTTCAAGATATAAAGTGTATGTAAGGTGTATTTAAGATATATCATGGCATGTTGTAACTTGCTTTGATAAACAATTCTTATTTTGCTAGTTTGATACTACTTTCCCTTATTGTATTCTATTGCATATTGTTTATTGCATATGGCATACTGCTAGTTTTCTCCCCCTTTTGTCATCAATCAAAAAGAATATGTAGATTGAAGAAAACAAAAGCAAATATATATTATGAAGGAAAGAATACAAACTAAGAAAGGAAATTTCAGATTTCCTACATACCAAAACAAACAAAAAAATAATAATGATCAAACATAGCAAATTTAGGCTATACTCTAGCCTATATCCTAGCCAGACATCCTATCACGAAGCCAAGGTACTTCAGCCTCAAGGCTGTCTATCCGAGACTCCATGAAGTCCTTGAGGTTTTCCAACCTCTCGTCCATGGAAGTCTACAGCTGCTGGAAACGTGGTGCCAAGAGGTTGACCACCTGCTGCGCTAACGATGGTATGGAGGCTGACGACTGTCCAATGTCCTGCTCAATGACTGGAGTTGTTTCCTCAATCCTAACCCTCTTCTTCTGCTGGACTCCCTGGAGGCCTGCTTTAAAATCCTCCGTGTCATGATCTTCCTAGATAATTTCTCCAGCAGTATCAGTGAAGCGGTAGAAGATATCGTTTTGAAAAACGATTCTGACAGCTGCTCCCATCTTGATGAATGACTCTACATCCAACCTATCTCGTGGGTGTGCAGGAATGATGTTGAAGTGGTGGTTATCCATCTTCAAGTAATTGAGCTTTACTGCCATATGATTGACATAAGCCCCAATCAATATATCTCCTGTGGGCTTGGTAGCGATTGAGAGAAGATGGTTTGCAAACCATCTTGAAAGTGCCACTGTGACTCCCCGTCGAGCCATCTCGAATAGGAAGAGTTCAGACTTCCTAATTGTTGAATTGCTCTCTCCCCGAGCAAAACTGCTATAGGTTAGAAACCTATGCAAATACCTGTGTACTGGGGTCCTGAGATGTGTGCTCTTAGTTTTCTTCACATCCCAGCTGCAATCCGTGCCAAAATGTGTCCATGCTGCAGGGGCAGAGAATTCTACCTCAGTCTCATTTAGAACGCCATCAGTTGGTAGGTTGAATAATTCTCCAAAAGCAATGGCGCTGAGGGTGCTTGCATTATTGCAGAGTTGGAATTTCACCACTCCGATTGGTGAAACTGCAAGGTGCTGAGGAATTCCAGCGTTGGCTCCCGTAGAGTTGGCAGATGAATGTCAACAAATTCTTGTAGATGACAGGCTTGAAGTTGCGCTGTCATAGCCATCTCGAGTCCGAGATTATGGACTGTCTACCATTCGAATGACCTTGAAGATAAAATTGGTCTCTTCTTCAAAGTTGCATACCGGGGATGGCAACTTTCGGGAATGATGTTCATGACGTAATCTGAATACCTCTTTGGTGCATGAGACTTCTTTCTCTTCCCTTTTGATGAAGCATGCTCCATATTTGAAGATTTAGTAGTTGAAGGAATTTAAGAAGATTTTTGACAGAGAGAAAATATGATGAAATACCCAAGAAATGTCTGTTTCTTGCTGAAGATTCGAACTTTTGATGGTATTTATAGTGAAATTTCAAGGCTTTGGGGTCGGAATCTTCAATGTCTGAATGAATGAGAGTGAATGAGAGCGGTTTTGGGAGTTGGAGAGTTGAAATGAAAAGTGTAACCGACTGTTTTCTTATATATTCGATACTTTCACGGGCATGACTTATGGTTTCACGGGCGTGAATAGTCATGTTCACGGTTTGCTGAAGCAGTGTTCCACCCGTGAATGAAAGTGGGAATAAGTTCACGGGTGTGATAGATGAACATCACGGGCATGAATGATCATAGATCACGGGGGTGAAAATATTGTCACGGGCGTGAACTATTGAAGTTCACCACTTATACCCGTGAAGCAAGCCGTGACACAAGGGGTGAAAGCTTCTGTTAGTTTGGGGTGTAATTGGTCACGGGAGTGAAATCATGTCACGGCCGTGAGGGATCTTTGCCACGGGCGTGAATTAAGTCGTGAAACTATGTTTCACCGCTTGAAGTAGTGAAACATGCCGTGACCCGAAGCCATGAACGACACTGCCTCTTTGGGCCACTTAAGTCACGGGCGTGACTGCCCTATAATTTTCATCAGATTGAAATTAGGTTCTGCAACAATCATTTCAACAAAAAATTTACTACATGAAGCATAAATTCTCATAAAAAAAATTTATTTTACAACTTGTGATATGTTTTAATATCATCAATTAAAATTCCTTATTCTTGTAATCACAAGGTTAATCCATCAATCATACCTAGTTCTCTTCTAATGAAATTAAATCTTTCCTCATTTAGAGAGTTAGTGAAAATGTCTGCTAGTTGCTTTTCTGTGCATACAAATTCTAATTCAACATCTCCATATTGAACATGATCTCTAATAAAATGATGTCTAATGTCAATATGTTTACTTCTACAGTGTTGAATAGGATTCTTTGAAAGATTTATAGCACTGGTGTTGTCACATTTTATAGGTATATGGTTCATCTCATGACCATATTCCTTAAGTTGTTGTTTCATCCAAAGAATTTGTGTACAACAACATCCAACTGCTACGTATTCAGCTTCAGCAGTTGAGAGAGCAACAGAAACTTGTTTCTTGCTAAACCAAGAAACCAAACATTCTCCAATGAAGTGACAAGTACCTGAAATACTTTTTCTATCTAGAAGACTACCAGCATAGTCTGCATCTGAATATCCTATAATATAAAAAGATGAATTCCTAGGATACCATAAACCTAGATGCAATGTACCATGTAAATATCTTAAAATTCTTTTTACAGCAGTCAGATGAGATTCTTTAGGACATGATTGAAATCGTGCACATAAGCAAACACTATACATAATATCAAGTCTAGAGGCAGTTAGATATAAAAGTGATCCGATCATACCTCTATAAAGTTTTTCATTAATGCTCTTACCCTTTTCATCTTTGTCCAATTTTGTTGATGTGCTTATAGGAGTCTTGGCATTTTTGCATCCTTCCATAACAAAATTTTTGATTAAGTGTTTGGCATATTTGGATTGGTTGATGAATATGCCTTCATTGCTTTGTTTGATTTGTAGACCAAGAAAATACTTAAGTTCTCCCATCATACTCATTTCAAATTCCCTAGTCATGCACTTAGCAAAATTCCTTTTGATAGATCACCAATTATTTGCTCTTTTGGATGATTTCTGTTCATTCTCCATTCTTTTGGAAGTTCTTGCTCCATTTGTTCTTGATTTTGAGGTAGTAGATTTTCTTGATCTTTTTCTTCTTTTCCATTTTCAATGACAAGTTTGTCCATATTATCTACAACATTATCAAGAGCACTACCTTTCACAAGATCAAGTCTACTAGATTCATTAAAAACAACATGCATGGATTCTTCCACTATTAATGATCTCTTATTAAATATTCTATATGCTTTGCTGGTTGAAGAGTATCCTAAAAAGATACCTTCATCAGACTTAGAGGAAAATTTTCCAAGATTGTCCTTGGTGTTTAATATAAAACACTTGCATCCAAATATCCTAAAGTATGATACCAAGGGCTTTCTTCCATTCCATAGCTCAAATGAGGTTTTGTTTAAAAGAGGTCTTTTGAAAACTCGATTTGAAATATAACATGCAGTGTTTGTGGGTTCTGCCCAAAAATAAGTTGGTAATTCATATTCATTAAGCATTGTCCTTGCCATTTCAATTAATGTTCGATTTTTCCTTTCAACAACACCATTTTGTTGAGGTGTTCTAGGAGATGAGAAATTATGTGAAATGCCATGTTCAAGACAAAAACTTTCAAAGTTTTCATTTTCAAATTCTTTCCCATGATCACTTCTTATTTTTGAAATGCAGTACCCTTTTTCATTTTGAACTCTTTTAGTAAAGTTTTTGAAGTTTTCAAAAGCATCACTCTTTTGAGCTAAGAAAATTACCCAAGTAAATCTAGAGTAATCTTCTACGATGACAAATGCATAATGTTTACCTCCTAAGCTAGCAACTCTAGTAGGTCCAAATAAGTCTAAATGTAAGAGTTGAAGGGGTTTTGACGTACTTACAATGTTTTTGGCTTTGAAAGATGACTTGTGTTGCTTTCCTCTTTGACAAGGATCACATGTCTTGCCTTTTTCATATTTAACTCTTGGTAATCCTCTTACTAGCTCTCTTGTGCTGAGACTTTGTATTATGTCCATGTTAGCATGACCAAGTCTTCTATGCCACAGCCAAGATTCATCACTAGTAGTCACAAGACACTTAGAGGAATGGTTAGATAGTTCATGTAAGTTTATTATGTATGTATTGATATCTCTATTTCCTTTAATTATTTCTTGACCATCAATAGAGATTACAAGACATTCATTTGAAGTGAAAATTAGTTTGTTTCCTTTATCACATAATTGACTTACACTTAACAGGTTATGTTTCAAGCCATCAACAAGTAAAACATCCTTAATAAAAGTAGTACTATTAACACTAATGGAACCAATGCCAATTACCTTACCCTTTGCATTGTTTCCAAAAGTAACTTTACCTCCTTCAATACTTTTGATTTCATTGAAGAGTTCCTTGTCTCCTGTCATATGCCTTGAGCATCCACTGTCTACTAGCCATGCATTTTTTTTTATTGTGGACTTGAGGCATACCTACAAAGTTAGAAATCAAGTATGATATTTAGGTACCCAAATGAGTTTGGGTCCTTAGGGGTTAGCACATGAAGGTTGCCAATGAGCCTTCCTTATCCAGCAATGTTTATTTATGTGACCTATTTCCATACAATAATTACATTGTTTAGGTCTAAACTTGCTTTTTGGTCTTGTGTTGTATTTAAATGCCATAATTTTATTAATATGATTTTGAGAACAATGGCATGCACATTCATGATTAATTTGCATTTTTCTAGATGCATGCTTCTTATACATAAAGGCATGATTAGTCTTTTGAGGATTGTTTCTTAGGTTTACTAATCTTTGATTATTCCTTTTATGTATAGAGGGATTAGTATACTTATTCTTTGGTGCTTTTCCAGCAAGTGTGGAGATGTGATGTTCTTTAGGTTTGACAAATATTGTTTTGTTAGAAGATGATGATGATGTGTCTTTAAACCCTAGACCATGTCTTACTAAAGGTGGTCTTTGAGACACAATGAGAGTGTCTAAGCTCTCTTTACCCTTGTGAAATTTAGAAATGGAGTTTCTATGTTCTTCAACTTCATTTTTCAAAGTATTGTTTTCTTTTAAAAGTGAAGCTGTTGAGGGTCTTGATGAGTATTCATCTAATGACTTTTGAAGAGATTCATTAGTGATTTAAGCTTTATGTTCTCCTTTTCTAAGCCATCTATCTTATTTTTCAAATTAGAGATATTATTTCTATAAGTACTAAATTTACTTCTATATTTCTCTAATTCTATATTTAATTCTTCTATTAGGCTTTGCTCATCATCATCATCATCACTATCACTATCATTATCACTACTATCATTATTAAAAGAGTATGAGTGTAGTGATCTTACTTTGTCCGAGATGTGATCCTCAATAGCCATGAAGCATAGGTTGACCTCTTCACTTTCATTATCATCTTTTTCGCTTGATGAGCTTTTGTCATCCCATGTGGCTTTGTGACCTTTCTCCCCACTGTCTCTTTGGAATTTGCTCTTATGCTTCTTGAGCCTTGGACATTCAGGTTTGATATGTCCTTTCTTTCCACATTCATAGCATTTTACCTCTTCCTTACTTCTGTGTGTATCATTTCAAGTTTGTTTGAGGTTTATTTGCCTGAATTTTCTGGAATTGCTCATTTTCTTCTCAATGATTCTTTTTAATCTTCTTGAAAGCATAGCGATGTCCTCATTTTCATCATCACTCATTTCTTCATCATCTTCACTTTCTTCTTGAGATTTTGAAGTAGAGGCTTTGAGTGCTAATAGTTTTCTTTTCTCTGGCTCTACCTCAAGCTCTCTATCTCTCTTTACTGCCATCTCATGTGTAAGAAGCTTGCCAATCAGCACATCAGTGTTCATGATGCTCATATCTTCATTTGCTTTTTCTATGCCAGCAACTCTTGAACCATAGTCTTTAAGAGGAAGACTTCTCAGGATTTTATTGTTTACATCTTCCAAACTCAGATGCTTCCCAAGTTTCCTCATTCCATTTATAATGGATAGAAGACGGTTTGTCATGTCAGTGATTGACTCATTGGATTTCATCTTGAAAAGCTCATATTCTGAGGTTAGAAGTTGAATCTTCTTGGATTTGACTTGCTTAGTTCCCTCATGATAGTTCTCCAATGCCTTCCACATACTGTCTGCTGTTGAGCAATGCTGTATTCTCCCACATTCTTCAATAGATAATGAGCTTGATAGAATTGTCATTGCCCTCTTGTTTTTGAAATTTGCTCTTATTTGGGGCTCTGTCCAATCGTCTCTTGATAGGATTTCCTCTTCACCATCAGCTCCTCTTTGGGTTGGTGGTGTCCATTCTTTTCGTACACTATCCCATACTTCAATTCCTTCACTATCCAAGTATTTCTCCATCCTAAACTTCCAATGGGCATAATTTTCTCCATCAAAGTAAGGTTTGAGACTCTGGAATCCTTCAATGGCCATATCTTACTCTTTACTAGCGCTTTTTAGGCTTCAATGCTAGACAAGGCTCTGATACCAATTGTTGCCCAGATATTATACCAAGAAGGGGGGGGTTGAATTGGAGTTTCTAAAATTAAACTTTAAAGTGCGAAAATAAAATTGCTAATTTTAAAAGGGATAGAGAAAATCAGACACAAAGATTTATAGAGGTTCGGGTATTAACAAACCCTACTCCTCTCCCCAATAACAATTGGGAGTTTTACTAACACACTAAGTGTTACAATGGAGTTTTACAAGCTCACTCCCAACTATGGTGTTTCTCACAATGGCTCACACCTAACCCAGAAATCCCTTGTGTTTTAATGGCTCACACAATAACCAATTCCTTTGTGTTTTACAGGCTCACACAAACAACCTACACTTGTGTTTTACAGGCTCACACAATAACCTACACTTTGTGTTTTGCAGGCTCACACAAACAACCTTTTAAATTTGTGTTTTGGAGGTTCACACAACTAACCCTTACAAGTGTTCTTCTCTTAACCCAGAACTACCCAATGCTCACTTAAGTAAAGATTACAGAGAGAACCACTTATAAATCTTTATTGCTCAAATATGAGGAGCAAAAAGATTTTTACAGAGAATAGATTTGTTCACAGAGCATAAAAAATACATGATAGCTTGTGATTTGAAATATATACTAATCTTTTGTTTTTCTTATTTTTCTCTTATCATCCTCTTGTTTCTTAATGCATAAATGACTTCCATTTATACTCCCATGGCTAAATATAGCCGTTGGGGTGCATTAATTTAGAAACTAGCTGTTATACCAACCAACGAAATCGCGCCTGACATTTTTCTCTTTCATTGGTCATGGGCATGAATATGCTTGTCACGGGGGTGACTGTTCTTCCCAAGCCGTGACTGAAGTGGTGACCTTGGTCATGAAGCTCTCTGGAATGTCTTGACATATAGAGTCACGGGCGTGACGTTAATTAGTCACGGGCGTGACACTCTTCCCAGTCGTGAGAAAAGTGGTGACTGAAGTCGTGAAGCTCTCTGGATGAAATTGAATATATCCTTCACGGTGCTGACGCCTACATTCACGGGGGTGAACATCTTCATAGCCGTGACCAAAGTGGTGACTCTGGTCGTGAAGCTCTCTGGTTGAATTTACACAACTCTTCACGGGAGTGACACCTCTAGTCACGGGGGTGACTGAAATGCTCACTTCACGGTTTGGTTTTCCTTCATGGCCGTGAACTTCAAATGTTGGTTTTGCTAACGGTTAGCTTTCTTCACGGGGGTGACTCCTTGAGTCACGGCAGTGAACATGCTACTTCTTACTTTTTATTTCTTTAAGGATTATTCTTCCAATTCTCCATTCTTGCCATTTTATGTCCTGTATAATATACTTTCAAAAACAAGTATGTTAAATACAATATTGCTATATTATTTATTATCATGAAAATGACAGAAATACCCCTCAAGGTTAACACAGAGTTTAAAAAGAAATATGTTCCAAGAATTTATGTGGATGAGAAAAAGCGAGAATTTCTAAATTTGAAGTAGAGGGGTATGACAGTGGCTGAGTATGAGATGGAGTTCACCAGGCTAAGCAAGTATGCTACTGGAATTATTAGAGATGAAGCTGATAAATGTCGTAAATTTGAAGATGGCCTCGATGAGGAGATTGGATATTTAGGGGCTTCCCATCAGCATACAAATTTTGCTACATTAGTGTCCTCTACTTTTAGTGTTGAAAGGAGGAAAAATCTGAAGAAAAAATAGTTCTCTAAGAAATCAACAGCTAGTGTGGCGCAGACATCGAGTAGGAAAGGACGGATAGTACCCAGACCCTTTCAGTCATGGGCTGCTAGGCAGACATTTTCTGGTAGGCGGGGTCAGCATTTTATATAACACCACATCATACGCATTTAAGTATAACCTATTTCTGTATAAAATAATCACATACTGTATGTTGGAAAGGTAAAATACCCTGTTAACAATAGTAGTAAAATTTTTTTTTCATATCCTGTAATATAATTCAATGACTTTCCAAGTCTCATATCCTATAATTTCATTCAATGACTTGCAAGTCTCATATCCTGTAATATTATTCACTAACTTTGCAAAGTTAACACTGATGTTTTCACCACAATATAATATATCGCATATATCAAAACATAAACTTTACACATAAGTATTTTCGAGTTGATTTCATTTATACCTTTTTAGACTCGTTCCAAAATGACTATACATATTCAATCACATAAATACAAAACATATATGACATATTTTCATGTTTGTGTGGAATGCAAGGAGAGAGAGTGATGAGGCTTGGCCAATGACCTGTGCTCCATGTCTTCTATACACTACTCAAAATGAGCTATCACTTTTCTTTACCTTAAAAATGATGCAAATTGATGAGTTGCGGCTCAGTGAGAATAATCATCCAATGAGCTCTAAAGTACCAAACAACTCATAGTAATAAATCACAAATCCTATATATACATTATATTCCATTCCATTCATCAGTATCATATATGTATCAATAAAGTTGAAACATATAATCATTACTCTTTATGTATGCAAATGCTTTGCTTATTTCATTTTGTTGTGACAAAGTTAAATAGACATTGCCCCGGGTTTCCATGTGAACATTTGCATTTGCATTTGCATTTGCTAGCTAGCTTGATCATTTGTTTCATTTGCACATTTGTTGGGCCATAGGCCTCTTCTTTTTCTTTACAATACCGATTAACTAGTCACAATGCCTTTTTAGTCCATATGCATATGCACTTGTATGTAAGCATTCATTAAACATTGCATCTTATCACATATAATATACATATACCACATATATACCTCATATGCCACACATATACCTTGCATATACTATACATATACCATGTATATATATCACATATGTCAAACATATACTTCAAATATACCACAAGTATACCATTTATATGTACCAAAATGTCACAAATTATCCATCATTACATTATCAGGACCTAATCATTACAATCATATGAATCACATAGCTGGCAACATTCATTTGCACTAAAGAATTCAATCGATAATCAGACTCACTGTTCTCCTTTGATTCCGACCCCTAACTTATTGTCTATCCACTCCTTATGGGTCTACAATATGTTGTGAGCTGAATATGAAAATATAATCGATTAACTCATGATTAGGGAGACTTAATGTGGCTTAAATAAATTAATATGCATTGTTCATGTCAATAGTTAAGATTTTTCTTATGAGGCTGTGTGACCTTATGGCTATAACTTTTTCTATACTTCACCAATTAATCTGATTATTGTTCCTAATTAAAACTAACATATAATTATAGAACATATTAAAATTCATACCAATTGGATCATTGTACAATATTTTGTGGAATTTCTAAATGTGTTATGTTTTCTGCCTTTAGGCAGTTTCAGGGTACTAATTTGGGTTCACCATCACTTATAATATATAAGTCATATTTTAATTAAAATTTATAGAACCTTATATGGGTTCATATGGAACATTTGTCATGTTTACAACTTTTATCAATTATGTGTCTAAGGTTTTCAAATTATAACAAACATTTTACTGGTCCGGAATAGAATTGGCTTATGGACCAGTTTGACTTCCAAAGGCCATAACTTAGTCTATAAATAACCAATTAAGCTGAAATTAGTACCACAATTTAGCTACAACATATACCTATAATGTTTGTGTTTTGACCATTTACATAATCTAGCTCTAACAAGCTCCAATTATCCAAACAAGTTACTGGATCTGCCCAGGGCACTCAGTAGGCAGTTCAAATCATGGAACGGTCATGGTTCCATTCCCCATAACTCAAAATTTACAAAACCTATGATCCAGAAATTTCATATAAAGATAAAAAAAAACATATATCTACAACTTTTTTGTTTTGAGATACTTCAAGTAATGGCTTCAACATATTCTACATCAAAGCACAATTAGCTAACTTCGTTAGGGTTCACACCTTGACCAGTTTTAGTAGACTGAGGATTTCTCTTCCTATACACTAGATCATGAAAAAAAGTTTACATATCCATATATATAAGACATAAAGGAACAACTTTTGTGTTTTAAACTTTTCCATAATCAATTTCTATGTGCATTAAAATTGGGTTGCAAATCAGTGCTTATTAATGAACCTAAGCAACTCAAATCAACCCTATAGCAATAAGAATTGATTACTTACCAAGAATGACCTTGCAAGGGATCAATTAGTTTAAAAAACTAAGTGAAACAAGGAAGAATTTAATTCTGAAATGGAGGAAAATGAAGAATAAGTCGGGCTGGAGAAGAACGCAGAAATGGGGAAGAAAGATGAACATAAAGCCAACTTGTTTTTTGTCCTTTTCTCTTTTTTTCTTCTCTTTTCTCTTCTCATTTCTCTTTTCTCTTCTCTTCTATTTCTCTTTTGTGTCATTTTCATTTTATTTTGTCTATATTATTATTATTATTTACATATATTTATAATTCCACTAATTCACACAATAATACAGCTTAATCATTTGACTCGATTTAACTAAATTAACAATGTAAATGTTTACTAATCTTAATCTAATCATTTTTCTTACTTTAATTTAGTCACCTTATTCAATTTATTTCTAATGCATTGTTATCATCATTTAGGTTATAAGGATACATGTGTGACTCGATATAATTGCCAAATACTATGACACGTAGCTAGTGTGTGCCATGAACTTGTTTCTAAGAAAATATGTGTGAAATGCACGTGTTCAATTGAATTGTATGCAAGATGCTTATGTTCAATGAAATGCATGTGGGGAAGTTCGAGGATGTTACAATTCTCCCCTCCATTGAAAATTTTCATCCTCTAAATTTAATACTTGGAAACAGGTGTGGATATTGCTTTTTCATATTCTCTTTTGTTTCCCATGTTGCCTCTTCTTGTGAATGGTTTCTCCATAATACCTTGACTAAAGGTATTTCTCTATTTCTCAGTTGTTTAGTCTTGTATCTGATGATTTCCACTGGTTCTTTTATATAACTCATGTCCTCTGCAATCTCGATGGCTTGATCTTTAAGTACAATTGTAGGATCTGACCTATATCTTCTAAGCATGCTCACATGAAACACATTATGTATCTAAGCCATCTCTGATGGTGATGCCAATCCATATGCCAGTGGACCAATCTTCTCAAGAATTTCATAAGGCCCTATGTATCTTGGGTTCAATTTACCCTTCTTGCCAAATTGGATTATCCCTTTCCATGGAGACACACGAAGAAATACCTTTTCACCCAACTCGTATTTCATTTCCCTTCTATGTTGATCAGCATAACTTTTCTGTCTGTCCTGTGCTGCCTTTAGCTTATTCTTGACAACCTTGATCTTATCCACTGTGTATTGCACTATCTCTGGCCCTTCTAATGCACGTGCTCCTTCTTCATCCCAAATGATGGGGCTTCAGCACTTTCTGCCATACAATGCCTCATATGGTGCCATCTGGATACTGCTATGATACTAGTTGTTGTAGGCAAATTCAATCAATGCTATATATTCATCCCAAGCACCTATGAATTCCATAGAACATGCTCTAAGCATTTGTTCTAATGTCTGTATAGTCCTCTCTGATTGTCCGTCAGTTTGTGGGTAGAATGCAGTACTAAAGTTTAATTTTGTTCCCAATGCATTCTGTAAACTCACCCAAAAACATGAAGTAAACCGTGGATCTCTATCAGACACAATGGACACTGGAATGCCATGCAATCTGACTATCTCATTCACATATAATTTGGCCAAACTCTCAAGTGTACAGCCCCATCTGATGGGTAGAAAATGTGATTACTTGGTTAATCTGTCAATAATTACCCATACTGCATCATTTTTCCATGGAGTTCTTGGCAATCCATAGACAAATTCCATCGTTATTCTTTCCCATTTCCATTCTAGCACTGACAATGGATGTAGTTTACCAACTGGTGCTTGATGTTCAATTTTAATCTGCTGACATGTCAAGCATTTGGAAACATATTCTGCTATGTCTTTCTTCATTATTGGCCACCAGTAATGAGGCCTTAAACTGTGATACATCTCTGTCATCCCTGGGTGCATTGCATATGGTGCATTGTGTGCCTCTTCCATTATTTCTTAGTGCAAGTTCTCAGTGTCTGGAACACATATGCGTGACTTTAACATCCATTTTCTACAAATGAAACTTTGTATTATTTCCCTGCCTTACCACATCCATTTTCTCACATAATTCAGGATATTTGCTTTGTGCTTCTTTAATTCTCTCCTTTTGCATAGGTCTAACTTGAAGAGTAGCAATCAGTGATCCTTTATCATGAATATTTAATTCAACATTCATGGATCGTAATTGAATCAAATATGGAAAAAAAGATGTTTGTAAATCAGCTACACTGCTACTGCCCTTCCTACTCAATGCATTTGCTACCACATTGGCTTTCCCTGGATGGTACACAATTGTACAGTCATAATCTTTCAATAGCTCTGACCATCATATTTTCCTCATGTTTAACTCTTTTCTGTGTCAGCAAATAACCCAAACTTTTATGGTCTGTGAAGATTCGGAATGTCTCACCATACAGATAATGCCTCCAAATCTTCAATGCAAACACTACTGCAGCCAATTCTAAATCGTGCACTGGATATGAGATCTCATGTGGTCTCAGTTGCCTAGATGCATAAGTTATCACCTTACCATGTTGCATTAATATACATCCCAAGCCTTGGCGAGAAGCATCACTATATACCGTAAACCCACCTGTACCTATACGGATAGTTAACACTGGTGTTGAGGTTAGTTTGTGTTTTAGTTCATTGAAACTCCTCTGACATTATAGAGTCCACTTGAAAGGCACATTATTTCTCAACAATTTAGTCAAAGGGCTAGAAATTAAGGAGAATCCATCAACAAGTCTACGGTAGTATCTGGCTAAACCCAGTAAACTACACATTTCTGAAATATTTTTAGGAGCTTCCCAATTTACCATGGCCTAAATTTTCTTTGGGTCAACCTCTATGCCCTTACACGACACCATATGTCTAAGAAATACCAAATGATCTAACCAGAATTCACATTTACTCAATTTGGCATATAATCGTTTCTCCCTCAAAGTTTGCAACACAATTTTTAAATGTTGTTCATGTTCTCCCCTGTTCTTTGAGTACACCAATATATCATCAATAAATACTATCACAAACCTATCCAGATATGGTTGAAACACCTTATTCATTAATGCCATAAATGCAGCTGGAGCATTAGTCAACCCAAATGGCATTACTCAAAATCCATAATGTCCATACCTGGTTCGAAATGCAGTCTTTGGAACATCCACTTCTGCTACCTTCAGTTGGTAATAGCCTGATTTCAAATCAATCTTGGAGAATATTTGGGCTCCTTGCAATTGATCAAACTAATCATCTATTCTAGGCAATGGATATTTGTTCTTCACTCTCATTTGTTTCAATTGCCTATAATCATTGAAGAATCTCATTATTCCACCTTTCTTTTTAACAAATAATACTGGAGCTCCCCAAAGTGATACACTAGGTCTGATATACCCTTTGTCTAGCAACTCTTGCAATTGGGTCCTCAATTCTTTCAACTCAACTGGGGCCATTCTGTATGGTGACCTTGATATTGGTGTTGTTCCTGGTACTAGTTCAATAGTAAATTGTATCTCTCTATCTAGTGGTAAACCAGTTAGATCATCTGCGAATACATCAGAAAATTCCCTTACCGCTGGTGTATTTTCAAGCAAGGTATAAATGGTTCTAGTATAAGTCACATATGCCAAATATGCTTCACATCCCCCTTTAATTATTCCAAATGCCTTTACAGCTGAGAGTAGGCATTTGGGCACAAGTTTTCTTTCACCTAGAAATACTACCCTTGGCTGGTTTGGTGTTTCCAAAATTACTTTCTTAGTAAAGCAATTCACTATTTCATCATGTCTAGTTAACCAGTCCATTCCCAGTATCACATCAAATTCATATATTGGCAATAAAATCATATAAGCTATTAACTCAGCTCTGTCAATGCATATCAGGCAATCACGACAGACATTATTCACAACTACCACTGTTCCCAATGGTGTACTCACATTTATGTCAATCCCCAAAGGTTCGTTCATTTGATGCAGTTTAGATGCCATATGCAATGACATAAATGAATGGGTGGAGCCTGGGTCAATCAATGCATATGCTAACATATCATAAATGTAAATATTACCTATAACTACTTCGGGAGCATCCACCGCCTTCTGTCTAGTCATAGCAAACACCCTGGCCTGAGTAGGGGGTCTAGAACTATGACCTTCAAATTTGGTCACTCCTCTGCCCATCATACTAGTCCTGCCCCTGCCACTTCCTCTGCCCTGTGTCCCAGTAGTAGGGTAGACCCTCGGTGCCTCAACTGTAGTCTCAGATACTCCTCTACCTCTGCTGGTCTCTGCTAGTTTGGCTATATTTGGACAGTCTCTATACATGTGCTCCATCGATCCACTCTGGTCGTGAAGCTCTCTGGTTGAATTTACACAACTCTTCACGGGAGTGACACCTCTAGTCACGGGGGTGACTGAAATGCTCACTTCACGGTTTGGTTTTCCTTCATGGCCGTGAACTTCAAATGTTGGTTTTGCTAACGGTTAGCTTTCTTCACGGGGGTGACTCCTTGAGTCACGGCAGTGAACATGCTACTTCTTACTTTTTATTTCTTTAAGGATTATTCTTCCAATTCTCCATTCTTGCCATTTTATGTCCTGTATAATATACTTTCAAAAACAAGTATGTTAAATACAATATTGCTATATTATTTATTATCATGAAAATGACGGAAATACCCCTCAAGGTTAACACAGAGTTTAAAAAGAAATATGTTCCAAGAATTTATGTGGATGAGAAAAAGCGAGAATTTCTAAATTTGAAGTAGAGGGGTATGACAGTGGCTGAGTATGAGATGGAGTTCACCAGGCTAAGCAAGTATGCTACTGGAATTATTAGAGATGAAGCTGATAAATGTCGTAAATTTGAAGATGGCCTCGATGAGGAGATTGGATATTTAGGGGCTTCCCATCAGCATACAAATTTTGCTACATTAGTGTCCTCTACTTTTAGTGTTGAAAGGAGGAAAAATCTGAAGAAAA